>AYEL01051222.1:0-58791 GCA_000484575.1 Olivierus martensii | reverse complement strand
ATAAAACAATAAAAATGCTGCACCTCTTTAATAACCTGAGGATATTTACATTATGATTTTCTCAAATTTTGCTTAATTATTGGTAAAAATAAAACAATAAATGAACAGATAAGTAGCAATATTGTTTATTTTAACAGAATTAACCAAAATTTTTGTATTATTGGCATTATTTTTTAGTTTTATGAATTTTAGAGCTCTCCACAAAAAAATTTCATGTTTCATTTAAAATTTCAAAAATAAATTTATTTCATCCTAAAACTGAAATAAGATTAATAAAATAGAATAGAATGCAGAATTGGCAAGATTCAATAAAAAAATAATCCAAATTCTACTAATACAATCCATTCAAATTATAGTCGATTATTATTATTCTCAGTATTTATGTTCTGTAAATTCTTCACGAATACTGAACCGTTGTGCCTAGGGAAATATAGAGTTATGTTCCTGCAAACCTTTCTTCCCAACATTTTCAACCTTACTTTGTGTGTTTTTCTGTTTAAAAACACCTTATTTAATGTGTATTGCAGTACTTACAAATAATTATAGTATATGCAATGTATAGTACTGTAAAGATTGTAGTTATTTCATTTAGGAAAAAGAAAAATTGTGAAAAGAAAAGTATTAATTACCTCGGGCCAGATTCATGGGGATTAATTACCTCGGGCCATATAACATGTTAACGATTTATCGTAAATGCTATTCACAAAACCTGTCATAAGCTACTTGACAATTAGCGACAAAATTATTGTCATCTTGTTTCGAGAGTATGGAAATGATGTCAACATTTCCATGAATATAGCCAATAAGAAAGTGACTTCTGGGTAAAAATGGAGGACAAGAAGGATAAAGAACAGTGTTTCACTCCTGCAGAATAAATGCTTTTATTTTTATAAATAATTTAAATAGTTTTAATACTTTTTGATATAAATTTGAAAGAAACGAGCTGATGTATATTCTAAAAGTTAAATTAATTTATCTTTCTAACATAATAGTTTAATTAAGCATATATTTTTATAATAATGATTTATCTAGTTTAATAGTCTAACTGGTGCAGATCATTTAGAAAATTGATGCATTTTTTATATTCTACATAATGCATTGGAAAGATTTGTAATGATTCTTGATGTCATAGGTTGGCTAATATGAACAACATCTATAGCAGACTGAAAGCTACCATTGCTAAAAAATCTCAGTGCACATGATACTTGTTTCTCCACATTTATAGCATATGAATTCTTTGTTTCTTTCTGTATAAGGTGAAAGTTCTATTAATTTAAAAATTGCATCTTTAGATAGTCTATAGAAATGAATAACCTCGGCAACTATAATATCATTAACTTGAGTTGAGGTAATCGATATATTTGAATAATAAATCTGTCCCCTTCATCGACTAAGAGAGAAAAATACTCTTTCGCCATCTTAAAATTGATGATAACGACACGGTCATGGTGTCATTAGCTAACGACACTGATTAATGTTGTTACTGATTGCGACAAGTTTTGTGAATACGGACAGGGAGCCATAACGATGATATTTCGTCGTTAGTTCAGTAACGACGCTTTTGTGAATTTGGGCCCTGGTGTTGGGGGGCTGGTGTGTCGCATGGGTGGCCATCTTGAAAGAAAAAGTAATCTCATTGGCACGGAATTGGAGAAGAAAAGACGAAGAAAATGTTTGATAAATTGTTCTAAATTAATATTGTTTATTTAATGCAGAAATTTTAGATAACAAGTATTTTGAAAATTTTATTGTAACATTCAACTTTATTTGAAGATAACAATATACGTATGTAAATGGCGATGATATAAATACTCTTGATCACCGAGGCTCCGAGGTTCTTATGTTCGTCTGGTTCTTGTGCTCGTTTGGTGCTGGTTTCCATGTTATGCTGTTGTGGTGGCCATCAACTGTTGTCTTAGACTAATGTTGGACGTGTTTGTGGACTATGACATATTGGAACTTTATACTGTGCTGTAATTATAAATACTTTTATGTTTACAAGAACCACTTTATCTTCTGTTAATAATAAGTTAGTATATTTTACGTTGGTTGTTAGACATTATATTAATAAAAATTATAGTTCTTTGATATTGGATGCTGTCTATCTTGTTTTGGATTGGCTTACTCAATTTTATTACGATTTAAGATTGACATAATGATCGAGAGACGGGCAAAACTGGCCAAAGTGAGGGGTCCGAACCTTGGAGAAGCTTTGGGGGTAACTTTGAACTTCTCAGTACTATATACAGTAATATTTATTTAATTTTTTAAAATACTAACTGAGTAGTAAATAAAATCTTATTTTTAATGAGTAGTTGTTTGATGTGGCAGCTGACATAATGTCTTCCTGAACTGCATTGAAAAACTGCATCAGCCTTGTCTGTATTGCTTTTTGCCTCAGATTTAAATCTTGGCATATAAGGAGCAAATGCTCAGGAAGTCAGGTGCCTAAATTTGAGGCTGTGTTCACGCATAGGAACACATTTTTGTTTGGGATCTGCAGATGATATAAACAGGCTTTTGGGCTACCTGGGTTTGTAGAGTGAGCAAGGAGTGAAACTTTTCTGGCAGAAAGACACAGAGGCTGTGTTTGGTAACAAACTTCCTTTATTAGAGAGAGAGTTTACATTGGTAACAGTATTTTCACTGTTCAGCAGGAGTTTGCGAATAAGTGTGAAAGCCTCTGCAGAAAGTGATAAATTTTGGTTAAAATAAATTCTCGGAATCGGTTACAAATAAATTTTCGCAAATATGGAATCCACAAATAACAAGAATCAACTGTATCTAACTTTGAAACATTATTTAAAAAATTTTGGCAATCGAAAAATTTAGGTACCATCATTGGAGACATGTATTTTCAACCAATAAATGCAAAAAAACTGATCCACAATTGCTGCATTGAGTAAGTCAGGATTGAATGTTTTTATAATGTTTATCATTTTTATTCCACTTCCATGATGTGTATACACATCAAAAGATTTTAGCAGACTAAGTTAGACCACATCTTATAGGAACACCCATTTTATTAATCACTTCATTCAAAAAAAAAGAGTTGTGCTCAAAAATCTGAATTTTCCAAATGATATCTATGTATTTATACTGTATTTGAATAGATATCACTTGAAATGCATTTTATTTCTCTGTCTCTTTTTATTGTATTTTTATTTATCTAAATCAGAGGTTCCCCAAAGTTTTTCCTAGGTGGGCCAAATTGTAAATTCCAAAATATTTGACGGGCCAAAAAAAGGGTTATTGAAAAATATATTCAAATTGATAAAAAGTTAGAGACAAGGGAAAGATTTAACTAATTTTATAGCATAATCGTTCTTTATTTATGACAATAATTACTTTATATTATAAACTGTTTAAAATAACACATTTCAAAAATAATTAATAAAAAAAGAAACTAAATAATTTCAAATAAAAAAAGAAAATACCGTATTACTTCAAATTTAAGCCGCACTTTTTATTCAAATTTTGAAGACATAAAATTTGAGTGCTGCTTAAATTCAAAGCGAATATTTTAACATCTTATTACCTTTTTTTCCAATTTTAAAATCCTACTGTGGCTTAAATTCGAAGGCAGCTTAAATTCGAAGTAATACAGTAATAATAAATTCATCAATCTGAAATGTGTAACTTGTGCAGTAGTTGTTTTTTTTTTTTTTAAATAATATTATTGAGTCTTGGTTCTAAGTCGGTTGAATGTCTCCTTAACACCGCTTGTAAAAGTTCATCAGTTAATTTTGATCTCAATTTGGACTTATTAATACTCATGATTGAGAAAGTTTTTTGCATATATAAGTGCTTCCAAATAATGAAAACATATTTGGAAGCACTTATATGTGTATTTTTTTTAACTGAACAATTTTTAATTATAATATGATATAATTTATTTATTTTTTGTAAAAATGTAAATTATCTCTATGAATTCAAGATGGCAGATGATCTGATAACCTGGGCCGCATGTCTAGGGTTTGAGGGCCGCACTTTGGGAACCCCTGATCTAAATCAATCTAAACAATGCTAAATTATTGCTTAACATTATAAATTTGAATTTTGTAATAAATGTTTGTTATATTGTTTTATTATTTTTATTTGTAAGATAGATCCTATTGGCTTAGAAACATGCTGTACTTATATTTTGAATTTCTATTGTAATGATAAATTGCCTAGAAAAAAAATTTAGAATCAAATTAAAATCTAAATTATGATTTTTTTAATCACAAATTTTTTCTTTTATTTGAAGAGAAATTTGGTTTTTTAGCCTTTGAAGAAAAATTTTAACATTATCTCTACGTTCTTACTTCCCTATTTTATTAGCTACAGTGGATTTTGCTTAATTGGGACATGTCGGGACTAAGCCATTTTGTCCCAATTAAACGAAGTAATGATAAATTCTAAAATGAAATATTTAAATCTTAGGTAAATAAATAACAGGTAAAAACTAAAATAAAATATGTAATTCGTAGGCAAATAAATAATAGGTAAAAAAACTGAAGTAGTAATAAATTCTAAAATATGTAATTTGTAGGTAAAAAAATAGTAATTACCTATATTAGTGATTTATTAAAATATGTATATTTATTAGTTTTTTACCGATCTCCTCTGACTTTGTCTTCAATACTGGGCTGTACCTAATTATTAGTTTTTTACTGATCTCCATCTTCAACACTGGACCGTACCTAATTATTAGTTTTTTACCGATCTCCATCTTCAACACTGGGCCCACGCCTTTTACCAATCTCCGTCTTCAATACTGGGCCGCTGATATTCACGCCTCACCCGCTAACTATAGAAATCCATTGATCTAATGCTTCTTCGATTTCTGGATCCTTTGCTAACTATAGAAATCCATTGATCTAATGCTTCTTCGACTTCTGGATCTACTATAGAAATCCATTGATCTAATGCTTCTTCGACTTCTGAATCCTTTGCATCACGAAATCCATTGATCTAATGCTTCTTCCACTTCTGGATCCTTTCCATCATGCTTTCTTTTGATTGTTCCTGGAATTTCTTTCTGTAATGCCAGTTGATTTTCTTGTTGTAGCAAACTCACTATGGTAGATTTTTGGTACATCAGTTATATCAGGAGTCTACGATGGCTTGTATTAAATGGCTGACTTTTAATTTTATCCAGTAAAGTAATTTTAGTGTAAAATCATTTCTTGGCATCTTGGCAAAGATTTAAAATTTTAAATAAAATTGACTCCGTAAATGAATATTGCTAGGTACAGTAACAATAAACTCTTAAGTAGATGTACACTTGCCAGACTCAAGAGGATAGATAACTGATTCTCATGACACTAGTATTGCTGAATACAGTATTGTTATATATCATTTACCAATGATGATATTTACTTATAATTTTACTAAAGAATGGATAATAAACACACTGTCGCCACACTAATATAAAATTAGTGTGGCGACAGTGTGTTGACGACGTGTATGTAATGAGACGATAAGAAACGACCCACTTCATTGTGTTAGTCTCTACTGTTTTGTAGAAAGGTTTAACCTGAAAAATTACCGGCACAATAAAATGTTGTTATATTTTTATATAAGGAATTTTTTAAGAAAGCATACAAGTATTAGTGTATGTAGTGTTGCCATACTTTTGAAAAAACCCTAAAATATATCAAAAATTGAAAATTCCCTTTCTGCTACTATCCCAATTAAGCGAAAAGTTGTCCCAATTAATTAAATTATGTATTAGTTTATTAGTTTGGTTTCCGTTCTTTGAGATTTGGCGCAATTATGCGTTGCCCCAGTTAAGCGGAATCCACTGTATTAATAATAATATTATGTATTAGTTTATTAGTTTGGTTTCCATTCTTTGAGATTTGGCCTGGTGGTCCAATTAAGCAGAATCGACTGTTTTTATTAGTTTATTAGTTTGGTTTCCGTTCTTTGAGATTTGTCCCAATTAAGTGGAATCCACTGTATATGATTTAAAATTTATCTTCTGTTATTTCAAAGAATAAATTCAAATTAATCATTTTAATTTTTAAAAAAATTCAGTAATAAGTAAATAAATAGTTTAAGTATTATAAGTTACTGGTATTTTTTCTGTCCAATAATATAGGGTTTTAACATGATACTTTTATGAACAATAAATCTACAATAATTGGTTATTGTTGATCAATTCTAGTATATAAAATCAACACAGATGGACAAGTCCTGTTGTTTATATATTTTTCTAAATTTATTTTTTACTAAAATGATCAATTATACAGGCTTTATTTTATTTATTTTTAGATGACATGTATGAAATTTTGTCTTGCCTTCCTGAAAGTGTAGTGTACACTTGTCCTTGTTGTGCTCAAGAGGTGGAATGTATGTGGCTGAATGCTGTTTTTGATGAGTTAAATAGAGGATTAAAGTCAATTCTTTCAGCATTTGTCAATGCAGAAATTATCAACAATTCTATCAATCATCAGGTATTTAAAAATTTTATTAACTACTTACTTCAAAATTTTTAGATAAAAAAATCTTTTGTGGTCTTTTTTTTTACTTCAATTACTTTCAGATCAGAATTATTTTAATGTAAATTTTTTCCATATACAAGTCATCAAATGAAAATTTTCAGCCTTATTAAAGACTGAAAATTTTTATTTCTTAATAGAATAAAATTCTTTATACACAGATTTTATTTAGAACAGATTACATAAGATTAGTTTTCTATTTTTAGCCTCATTATAAAAATAAAAATTCTGAAACTTCAGTGTACAGATGCTTTCTAACTTATATAAATCTGATTAAAGCCAATTCAAAATACAAATAAATAAATTTCAAAAGTTTAAGATAATAAATTTTGACATTTGAAATATTTTTGAAATTATCATTATAATTTAACAGACATTCTTAACATTTTTTTTAAGTGAACACTTTTTTTGTACTTGCATTTTAAAGTAAGTATCCATAAACATTTAAATAATAATAGCAAGTGAAATAAATCTTCTGAAGAGCAGTATAGTGCTCACAAGTTCCAGGTGTTAAGAATCTTTGATATTATACTTTTGATTATTGCCTCTTAAGTAGTTTTGAACAAAGCAAATACCTCAAAATATTTGAAATCTGAGTTTGAGTTGGGTTATTTTTCTAAAACAAAAGGTAAATTTAAAATTGTAATGAAATATTCTTCAATCAATAATTTATGATTGAATTAATCATTTCTTTTAATTAGGTAAATGTTAATAGATTCCAAGCAGCAAAAATTAAAATCACTTACACAGTGTTTATAATTGCTTGATTTTTCAAAATTAATAAAAAATAGTTTTTATCATAACTAATTATTTTTCACAATGAAATATATATTTTGAATATAAAAACAACAAAATTTATAAAAACAAAAGTTGTTGCAACAACAACTAAGAAGTTTTGTTAAATATTGGAAAATGTTAATCCACAGATACAAATTGAAATTGTATTTTATCACAATCCTCAAAATGTAAATTTGTAAATTGAACCTAATACTGTCAAATTAATTCCTTGATATATTTTTAATGGAAATTTTAATAATTGGAAAGAATTTAAACTAATGTTAGCACCAATCTCATAATTAATAAATATGCTAATGATTAGATCAAAGAGTGGTGCCATTTAGATGGTGTGCAGCCTATTCCATTTTTTCCCTAAGAGAACATGCAAACTTTATTCATTTTTATGATCCTGACATACAAAAATATATAAAGTATTATGTAAAGTATAATATATAAAATAATATATATAAAAAGTATAGTATTCATGTATAAAATATATAAAACAGTTAAGAAATTAACTGCATTTTTAATATTTAGAATAAATAAATTCTGAAAAACTTCAGAAATTAAATACTTGAGATAAATTTTCTTTCAAACAATTGAATTTTAAAAATAAAATTGCATTGAGTCCTAAAAATACTTTTATTTTCTTTTTTAAATTCATAGTAACTTTGTTATAATTAAACTGCACATATTAATGAGTAAATTATTCTATTATATATTTTACTATTTTATATCATTATCTGCAGCTGAAGAGAGTTATTAACTGAAAGCATTCCTATTATACTTAATTTGGTTTTTACATAATATATATGTTCCTGAAGAATGTGTGTAAAAAAAAATTGTTTAAAAAATATACTGTATTTATAGGAAAATAGAAGTTTGGTTCCAGACCTAAAAAATTGCCAAAAATAATACAATAAACCATATGAAAAATCATGTTTGAATCTTATTATTTTTGTTTATTAGTTTGGTTTTCGTTCTTTGAGATTTGTCCCAATTAACCGGTGTCCCAATTAAGAGGAATCCGCTGTATATGATTTTCTATGTTACATATTAAACATTGTAGTCCAGTTTACTATTAATTATAATATTACCATAATATATAATAAGAAACTACATAATTTCTTCGTTAGCTATTTACAATTTGATAATATATGTATGCAATAAATAATGATTAGCATACAATGATTAAATTTAATCAATTTACATTTTTAAAAATCTCAAATAACAATAAAACTACCAAGTGATTTTGTTTTCATTCATTTTACAGCCCATTAAAGTGGAATTTGTAAACCAATAATTTAATAGCAATCTCTTTATTACTTTTGGGCCATTGACCGAAGAAATAATTCTTATACTGTACCATGATTTTATTTTTTATGTTAAATTTATCTTTAATCAAAAAATCTGATTTCTGGAATTAGAAAGTTGAATATATCATATATCATTTTTTTAGAATACAATCCGATATTTTTATTTGTTTTTGAACGACAAAGATTAAGATCTATTTTGATTCCGTTTTTTTCCTTTCGCATTGTGCAATAATTTTTATTGTTAAGGAATTTTTCGTTATTACTTTAAACAGACTTTAAAGGACTGAGTAATTGTAAGCTTGAAACTAATTTGTCAAACTTCATTTAAGTTATATTTAGTTCTATCTATAATGGAAACAAATTAAGTTGCGCAATAACGAAACGTTGTTAAAAGAGGATTAATAGTTTCCGATTAATTAAAAAAGAACTGGGAAGCAATGATCTATTTCTGATATAATCTACCAATCAGGAAATATTGTAATCATCATTAACGATGCACCACTCGAAATCTAATTTATAATTATCCTATTGATATTCAAGAAAATTCAGCGATTTAACATAGATTACCAACGATCGATGGTACTCATTTAGTAAAATTGAAAATATGAGAAACTAAATGCAACTGTTTAACTTTAAAAGAGTTAAAAGTTTCGAAAATTCCAATAAAAGTTAATTTGAAGTATGTTTATCCGTATTTATCTCTCGATATCCCTTTTGAATTACTAATATCGGTACTAATTTATTTTTCAATTGATCTTTTGTCAGATTCTTCAATATTCTAGATAACTATATTTTTGCAGTCCGATACCAAAATTGATAAAATTACCGCACTGTCTCTTTAACTATATAGAACTGCTGAAAGGAATAATAGGTCTAATTGAACGGAAAAACATTTTTTTGTAGTTGTCGTCATCCTATCTATACCACCTGCCGATTTATTGAATTTCTACGGATGGTGCCTGAAGCAAGGAAGGGAACGATGATCTAGCAACCTCTTCCAACAGCTACGTCATTAGCTAACAGTTGCGCTATCCATCGACCATCGGATAAGTTGGAAATTTTCTTGCAGCCTGAAGAAAAATCGTGATACTGTAGATAACTCCTAATATCGCAGCATTATTGTTACTTCATATCCTTTGGCAGGCACGTCTCACTAAATGAATTTCGATGTACACTCTAACTCTAGCATAATATATTTCAAGATATTTGTAAATCAGAGAACTTTAATTTATCTAAATTCATATTTTTTACCGATGGATAAATGATCTGGAATGATAATTTATATAAAAACATCATATTGTAGAATTTTTAAGATTCGAACTGCAATTTAGGTTAATTCAGAAAAATAAAAAAAAATACAATAATTCTATCATGCTATCTGTTTTTCTTAATAAAAGAATCGGGTCGCTAATTCTACTAATTCCATTGTCTCGATGCTTATAAAAGCGTGAAAGGTATTTCTTTAAGTCATCTGACATCGAATAAAAATTAATGTTTTGTTAATATTAAAGAATTTTTACGTTCAAAATCAGATCCGAGTAATGAAGTGTTTGTTGCACCTTAATATAGGTCACAGTGTCTATTTACAAAAAAAGAAACAAGAGTTCAAAATTCTACTCACACGAGTTTCGATCAATAGACAGATTATGCAAATTAGCATTTAAATTTATAAATGGCATTGGGGAGAATAACAAATTTACAGTTTGTAAAGCAAGAAATAATAGATGTGTGAGCATTCTGATGCAACAAAGAAAAATGTTTACAGTTGCACTTTAATGTTTCCGCAATATAACAATTTCAATTTTATTTTCTTAAAAACTGATTTTAAACGGGATTATTATACAGATTATTTTCCTGAAACTTGAGGCTTTTAGATGATAGTAATTGAAGAGTTATTAAATTGTTTATTTTTATTAAACTAGATTTCCTTTTCTCATCTAGAGATTAAGATTCATATCACCTTTTTATTATTAATAAATTATCTAAGAAAAGCTTCCTGTTAATGAGGTCAATGGCAGAACCATATCTCGACGATATTGTATTTAATTTCGAAAGCAAACAACCTCCAACATCGTTAAACATTAAGATATTTTCTTTTTGAATGTAAATAATAGAGCGCTTAATGAGAGTTCGTTCGATCGGTTATCTAATTCATCGAAAGCAAATTTTCATGTTTTAATTTTATCATTTTTGAAATTTTTAACTGTTTATCATGATGTCTACTAAAAGTTTATATTATTGCAAACTTTCTTAAATTAATTTTTAAAAGTTAAATTAAGAAAAAAAAATCAAAGCAATTTCAATATTAAATACAGTCTGAGCAAGATTTAATATGAATATATTAGTACTAAGCAGAAAAATTTCGCCGAAATATATTTTCAGATAATTGACTCAAAAAAAATCTTTTTTTTTTTATCATTATTTCTAACGAATGAATCGTTGAAAACTCAATACAGTACTGTTAAAGAACTTTTTAATTTAAATTTTTGTAATATTAAAAATGAAATATACAGTATAAAGTCTCAGTGAAAAATAAATGAAAAAATAATTTTAATATTAGAGTTAAAGGTTTTTATCGGTGTCTCTTAATTAAAAATTTACAATTTAATATCAAAGTTTAACTGAAACAGAGCGTGCAATTATAATGTGATGGGAATATTTATAAGCTTACAATACAGTAATCTAAATCTTATAAAGAAATCTACTCATAAACCATGTAAAATGTAAATCTTACTATCTTTATAATGACAAGTAGGCTAATTAATTTTTTAAGAAAGTATTTTGAAGATATAAATTATAAAACAAAGAATATGAGGGAAGAATTTATTAATTTCATACTCCGATACGTACTTATTCAATAACCACTTAAATTGCTAATAACTTAACTTAGATTTCAGTTTATAAATATAACGTAGATTAAGTTATCGACATTTTAAATTAGGCAAAGCGTAAATCCAGATATTTATTCTAAGTTATAACTCAAATCATTTATAATTGTCTGTAGCCGCATCATATTTATATTTTTCTTAGTTGTTCTTATTATATATAGAATGAATCTGTTTATCACTCGACAATAAAATATTTATTCATTCATAAACAAAAATAAAGTTTGCACAGTATTTATCGTGGTATTCCGCTCTGTCTATAAATCATAAGTGACTGCATATTTGCATTTCAATAGACGTATTCAGTTCTTGTTTGTTCTATCTTAAATCAAGCTAAAAAAGTAAGAAATGTCAATTTAAATGACAAATAGCGGTAGTGAAATAAAAAATCAAGATCGAAATTCTGTATTAGATACTGTTTTCTTCACTAAATTATTGCTATATTTTGTTTGATCTAGTCTAAAAAATAAACATGACACAACTACTATTAATTGTTACTAGAAAATTGCATTTATTTCACTTTACGTATATGAACATTTAAATTTTTTTTCTTGTTAGAATAAGCTATGAAAAAATTGTGTATTTTGATAATACAGTACTATAGTGTGTATTGATATTTTAAAATGACATAATATTTAGTCACTAATCATTAAAACAGTTTATATAAAACTAATAATTGTAATTTATTAAAATATAAATAAAATTTTTGCCTAATTATATATATTTTTATAAATGTGAAAAACATGTATAATAATTTTTTTATAAAAAAATCTCTCAAAAGAGTATACCTTTCAGATGGATTGATTTCAAATACGGTATATGAGAATAAATTTTTTTTTAATTTCGAAGGGATGTTATCTTATAAAAGGACTATACGAAATTAGTTGTTGTATGCTTTAGATAAAAAAGGAAAGATTTTTTTTTAATTTGAATGATCTATCTTTTGTTCTGGAGATATTTTTGAAAACATTCAGATAGTTAAAAAAAATTACATAAAATGATTTTTAAAATACTGTATATCTGAAATCCTTTTAAACGATTGTAATATTATTCATGTGTAACAAATAGTTTCATAGATATCGATGTTTTAATGCTTCCAACTGCCATCATCTCTCGTTCACGCATTCGAAATTAATAGACATGTATTTTGGATAATAGGTGATGATCCTTTAAAATTTCAATGTCTTTGCGATAGTTAGTCCTTGGGACAATTTTATGAAAGATGACTGATCTGGCGTATATATATATATATATATAATTTCGATGTGGTATATATATATATATATATATACGCCAGATCAGTCATCCTTCATAAAATTGTCCCAAGGACTAACTATCGCAAAGACATTGAAATTTTAAAGGATCATCACCTATTATCCAAAATACATGTCTATTAATTTCGAATGCGTGAACGAGAGATGATGGCAGTTGGAAGCATTAAAACATCGATATCTATGAAACTATTTGTTTACTAACTATTTTATATATATATAGACAATTTTTTGTTAAAAAATAAAAAATTATTGAATTCTTTCTCCAAATTAAATATTTCAATTTAAACTTTGAAAAAATAGTAGTTTTTAAATAGATGGCAAAGAAGGAAAATGTACACTTTAATGCACTTTTGCTTTAAAACTGACATCCACATCATGTAGATGTGGTGACCGTCTTTTAAATGACTCGAAATGGGAAAAGAAAGTGAGAGGAACGTATATAACCTAACTTTAAGATACTGTAATGTATGTGAAGGCGAATGGGCCTGAGGCGAACGACTTACTGTATTCTCTTTTACAGAAATCATATTCGAGTGGTCTCTTGGCTTCAGAAAATTGTCTGCTTGCAAACTAGTTACTCATCCCGTGCTTTTAAAGAAACCAGCAAGCTTATTCAAATTTCCTGAATTATAATCTCAGATTATAAGTATAATTCAGCTATTCATAATTCCTGAGTATGAAAAAGTTGACAAATTTACATAGAATCACCTGAATAAGCATCAATGCTTTTTTAATGGGATCACATTTCCTTTTTCTAGCTCTGTTTATAGTGTTAGGGATTTTAACCCCATTAAAGAAAATAAATCATTTCCTTATTGAAAAATAGTTTCATTGTTTTTTAACTTGGAAACATTTAATAAAGGAAAACATCAAAACTATATTTTTAGTAATAACTGAATAATTAGGAAAAAATTTATAAATAAGAATAAAAAAACATACTGTATATTAAAATACTACCTATCCGGAGAAGTTTAATCAGAATTAGATTGATGGAAAGTAGAACAATTCTTCTAATATTCAGTTATGTAAAATCATTGTAATTTATTATGATAGCAGTTTTTCCTCTTTTCGATTGGTTTAATGGTTATATAAATTCGTTTCATTAAAGTAGTACAAGCGTAATCATGCGAAGAATTTTTATATGAAAAATTGTGATATTCAGGAAAAAATTCGATCAGAAAAAGTCAAACAACAGTGAAAGACACGGTTTTAAAATTTCTTTAACGACCATTAGATGTGGACTAAGTGAAATTACTACTAGTAGAAATGGTTTTCCGCGCTGTTAAATAGTCACAAAAAGAAAAAAATTGCTTAAAATAAAAGTAGTATAATTAAAATTGTTTTTAAAGATTCAATCTTTAAAAACAATTTTAATTATATTACTTTTATACTACTTTACAATAAATAAGATGAAATTATGCGTTAATGGCGTAAGATAATAAATTAACTTATTAATAGATTTTTTCCGTTTTCTTATAGCCGAGAAAGTATTTTTATATTAAGAAAAATTCTTAAAATTCTTTCCAATTAAGGAATTGTTAATTAATGAAATTTTTTACTAAAGAAAAATTTCTGAAATTTTTATAACTAATATTAATCAATGCCTACTAAATGGATAAAAATAGAAAGTTATTTTATTTAAATTTAAAATAATGAATTTTTTTAATTCGATATTTTAAATATAACAGTTAAAGTATTTTTAAATCACGTTCTCTCTCAAAATAATTATAAAATATATAATATATTATGAAGTTAAATGCTTAATATTATAGTTCAAAATTGAAGAAATTCATAAAATATTCATAACTTTTTTGTACATAAGTGTCAGATACAATTCGTCATTTACGATATTATATAATACTGTATATCGATTTTATGTACGAAACAATATCAATATCATTCATTTATTTCTTGAATTAAAACTATCAGTTGCTAATACTGTGTGTATCATTTCTGGTTTAATTTTTTTAATGTAAAGCATCAGGTTAGGTCAAGGTCAAGATAAATGGACTCAAGATATATTTATATTATGTCAAAAACACACATAATCGATCTTAAATAATACAGTATAATACAATATTTTGGAGAATACAAAACGGATAATTAATAATTGTATTGCACTCCCTGTCCTTGTTAGCAGATTATTATAAAATCCTCCTCTTTTGTAAAGTCAATCTCATAAAATTTATAATTCTTGAAAATAAATTCGTCACATAAAAAGTTTTTTATAACTTTAATATTTAAATAACTATTAAGTTTAAAATACAATCTATAAAAACCAAAAAATAACAATTAAAGTAATTTTTCTCAGTGTACACTTTTTAAACATAATTTTTGAAAACAGCATAAAAATAATATTCAGTATTAACTAATTTTAGGCTTTATTAAGTAATTTTTATTGTCTTTTATATAATATAAATAACGATTTAGGTACATAAAAATATTTTCAAATCAATCTCAATTATAAATTTACGAATGTATCGATATTATAATTTTCTTGCGATTATATTTTTAAGACAACAAATTCAGTAAGCTTTGCAGGAACTATGATAGAATTCTGTTTACGTAATTTCAACTTTGGATAAACAACTAGTGCCCTAAGGCGATTTAAAGCGTGATGTAAGGATTCACCAAGTTAACGGGTTTCCACTGACCTGGTCGCCATATCAGTCAGGTGCTAGTCGGCTCCTACGAGAATTGCCGGTTGTGCAGCTGTTACAAATCTTCTTTTTTTTATTTTATTTTAAACGAGTTTATGTTCAACTTTCGTAGATTTCTATAGAAATTATATGGATGTATTAATATGCCTCAAGTGCAATACTTTTCACATACTGTAACTCAATGTTACGCTGTTATATATATTGAACAGATAGTTAATGTCGATAAATATTTAGTGAAACTTTCATATTTAAAAGAAAAGAAACAACAAAATTCTTAGTAAAAAAATGAGAATCTATTTTAAAAAAAGAGAGATAAAAGTTAAATTTTACAACATTAACAATTGCATGGTTGTAAAATTTTATGTGATAGCAATTAAAAGAAATCGCACTTACTTTAAGTTGCACAAATTGCACTTTAAAAGGTAAAATTCATGATAGCGCATTATAAAAAATACAATTACTCATGATTACAGAAAAACTTTCCAAGTAACAAAAGCAGACGATAATTTTCTTCTAATTCACGTTGCCAGTTTCTGTAATTTTTGATATATCATTTATAATATTAATTAATAAATATGTAACAAATTTAATATTTTTGAATAATATATAATAAAATGGATGTTTAAATTCTGTAAATGGAGTTGAAGATTGGGAGGAGTCACACATGACGGATTAACGTAAGAGTTGTTCGACTTCAGGATTTATCTATTGGCAAATGTAGTAATCATCGGTGATTAATCACAGGATAACCCTCTAAAATTTATTCACTTCTTCTATAGTTCAAATTTGTTATATTCACAACGTTAAGAGAAGGAATTAAGCATTGCTGAAAATATAAGATAGTTCAACATTGATTTTTAAAGTTGAAGCGAAAAAAATCGATATATCGCACATCATTCAGCGAATGTCACTGATAAACGTGCTATTGACATCATGCAAGACATTCCTGACGTTCTTAGAACAGAAAAAAAAATTGTTGATCTGATCAGTATCGAATTTCTTGATTGTGACAGCAGGTAAAAGAAGATTGATAACACTATGGACAAATTGTAGATCATTTGCGATTTGTATCGCTCAAATTACGTAGAATACACTCTAGAATATAAAAAGAATATCGTTTATAACGCTAATAGCGAACATGCTGATTAGAAAACGTTATTTGTTTAATTAAATATAACAGTTTACGATCGATTTAGACTAATATCTATTAGGCGCTTTATGAAATCATGCTATAATATCGTTCACAGACAACAGAGGGCAGTTTAGAGAACGGAAAGTGAGTCACGTGACGTCACGACGAGCGTGCGGATAACCGGTGAGCACATGGACACTAACTTTACAAGTAAACAGAAAGTGGTTCTATCGGCTTGTCATCATTTCATCATTGGATATTATATAAAGTGAGTAAGCAATTATTTATATATATCGGAAAATTATTTTAAACGCGACAAATTTTACATTTTATTTACAAAATTATTCTTTATCACGCTAAATAACGTGGACGCATGGACGAGACGTGTTGGGAGGGAAAATTTTTGTAGGAAAATTAAATAAAGGACAAAGATGGGCGGTACATCCCAGGGTATTCATTGCTATTAACTTTCCGTGACAGCTATCTTTCTTAATTAATGAAAGAATTGTCGACCAAAAACTTTTCCAACCGGACATTATAATATTCTGGATATTAAAGGGAAATAATTTAATTTTTACAAATTAGACACAAAAAATAATAATAAATCATACTCTCCAGGAGGTGTGTCATATGTCCGTTATTATCCCGTTAATTATTTAATGAGTTCACGTTGACGACTTCCGTTTACAAAATTTGTTGTTGGAAGAAAGCCGTGTGAATATTGTTCGCCAGCAACAATCGCAGTATCTCAATCCGCTTTATCAAGTTCGATATCCGCTTGGTTGGTGACACGTAAAATATCTTGTCATCCACAACAAACTCCACATGCTATATAGTCAGTTGTGTGAGAGGAGGTCAACGCAAATTCTAAAATGGCAGGATACGCATAAAGTCCGTAATCGATAATAAAATTGTTGCATTTAAACACGGAAACAATTTTTGCAAACTTGGAATGGATTCAGTGAAACTGTGGTGAGTCTCTGTTACTTTTTATTTCCTGTAGAGTTTCCTCTCTATCCTAACATTAAGCTGCCTTTCTGTAATTAATTATGTTGCTATGATTCTTAAATAATTGTTTCTTTATCAGTATGTTTCTTTATCAAGTACGATGTTACAATAATTAAACAATAAATATCGAGCTCCCGTAACTTTTAACAGCTGTAAATACTTCCTCATATACGTTCATTACTTATAGAAATTTTATTACTGTTAACTATTAAATATTTAATATGTTCATAACTGATATAAAATGCATGCAAAAATTCTATGACTATTTAAAAGCTTTACATAAATTATAAAGTTTTAAATTATTAAACAATGCATAAAATTTTCATGATTATTAAGTAATAAATATCTAAGTTCTGCAACTATTAAACAGTATCATCAACTGAAGAATATGTTTTAAAACAAAAATAGAATTTTCTTTTTATTTTATTTAACAGTATATTGAGATATTATAGCTTAATAATTATAATACTATGTTATAACGGGATATTTTTATGTACAGTACTGTATTTATAAATAGCATCATAACACCATTAGTCTTTTAGATTACATTTTTTAAGTTAATTTAACACGTTAATACGGAAAAAATATTTCAGGTATTTTATTAAAAAAGACAAATTAATTATTCTTTTAATTAAACAAAAAGAAAAGCTCTGATGTACGAATTAATGAAGTAGTTAAATCTAATTATTTTGATTTATACATAGAATTGTAGCTTAAACTCACTTTCTAGATTGGTTAATGTTTCGTAACATTAATCGTGATAATGTTAGCATGATTGGCAATTACTAACGAACTGTATCGGATAACAAGAATCGGACATTAACCTTAACCATAGCGTAAACTTTATGTATTATCTTATTTATTTTTATTTATTTTTTCACTTAAATTTTAATCGAGATAAATTCCGCCTTCGATTTATTTGGGTTTACAAAACCAAATTTAACTTCAACGCGACCTAACCTGAAAGTTATCGTGTTGCCAGCCCGGATCTTTTTTTTTCTATATGAAGAAAAACTACTGCCAGACTAAATGCTTTTCCTATCCCAATGCCCTGGAGTGTCGTGTAACCTGACCACAGGAGTTCTCGAAATAAACTATTTAAAATTAGTTAATTATTTAATTGAATTCATTTAAATTTTGTAATTAGGTTAGCATATTTTCTTTTCAATTATTCAAAAACCGTTATAATTTTACGCGTTATTATTATACTCAAATATGCCTACAAAATTAACGATTCCTATATGGAAATCCGACTGATAAATATCGATTATTTCCTACATTAAACCGGAGGTTAAACATCGATATTTATTTTAATATTAGAGTTAACAATTACTTGAAATTTGCGTAAGAAAGTCTTTAAGAATGCGGAAAGAACCCGGCTAAAGCAAATTAACTTGTTTAATATTATATCTAGAGGCAGACTGGTTCTCGCTCGACTTTCCTTCTACGCTCACCTCAAAAGACATTTTGACCCGTTAGCAAGGTTTGTGTCATCTACTAGATATGCGAACTCACTCTCCGCTTCTTCCATCTTCTATTTCTGATCGAAGAAATACTCCATATTTTGCACCCGATGGACTCGTCGCTATTTTAAAAGACTGCCGAAATTACAGAACGTTTTACGCTTCCGAAACCAATTTAATTTAATAGGTGGACAGTAAATTTTTATAAAAATAAGCAAATCAAATATTTTATAAAGTATTTTTATTTATATTATTTCCTATATAAAATATATTATGTAATAAATGTTCTGGAAGGAACTAATAATTTCTTTTATAACTCAGAGAAATACATTATCTTATTACCGGTTCCGTACAGTTATTCGGAATCATAAAGCGGATCATAAATTTTACCACACTAAAATCGTCATCTAAAATGTGTATTAGGTAATTTCAAAATATTATTGTAGTTTTAATAACATACAAATGCGGTTTAGTTAACTAAAAAATGCGCATACAGTTGTTTCATAAAACTGTTTCTTAATGCGAGATTTTATACGCATAAATGGAAATTATACTATGACTAATATAAATTTAACCTTTTAAATCCATACATCAGTTAAAATGAGGACACAGCATCAATTCATTAATCGTTTTATGTTAGGTATTAAACCGGAAGTATTCTCGAAGCATGAATGAACGCTTCATTGTCCTTGACAATTCATTAATTAATCTATACTTCCTATTCAAATATCCACTTTAAATATTAATTTTCATCGTATTTTATACAGGAAGAAATCTTTTTAGGAGAATGACACTTCTCCCACTATTGTTGCTGATCTTATACGTTAGCGGCAGTTGTGGATACGAACTTCCTCGAGATCCGAGTCCCATTATCTATCCTGGACAAGTCAATGTTGGTTTACTCACGTCGATCCATAATCCAACTGGCAATGGTACCAACTGCGGTGGCCTTAGGCAAGGTGCAGTTTTGCAGGCCATGGCAGCAGTTTGGGCAGCTCAACAGGTGAACTTCCGCAAAGAACCGCATGAATTAAACATAGGTAAGATATCTATATACGTTTTATATATATAGGTTATAAACATTTATGTTAAATCAGATACGATTGAAATGTGGAAACACGACATTATCCACGGTTAAATCAATAGAAAGCATCGTTATTCATGCCGTTTTGGATATTGATAATTTGCACTAGGAAAAATCAATTCTTGACATCTATCTATGCATTTTACATAAACGTCAGCAATGTAAATTCTTGTATAATTACGTTTAAGATCGTGTTAGTAAAATACAAACAAATTCTCAACTTATTAAAATGCTTGCATTTACTTAATGTACAACAGAAGATAACATTAAATATATTAGTAGCATTACTAGTCACTTTATTAATTAGTCTAAATCGAAATAGTTTTTAAATCGATTTAAATGATGCATGAAACTGTCCAAATTTATAATGATAATGACAAAATTTGTGTTTCTGTAGTTTAGAAAGGAATGAAGTTATCTCCCCTACTAAATTATCTTAAGTCAACTGGAACTATTTCTTGGAGGGATAAACTATTAAAAAAAAAAATTCAACGTCTTCAGATGTACCTCGAATCGATAATAACTGATTAAAATATTTAAAGAATTTCTGAAACAATAATTTTTTTTTATTAATATTCATTTATTGATGAAACATAAATTAATTCGTTATTAGGTTATTTAAATAATTAAAAATGTTTAATGTTTCAACTCGATTAAATATATTTTTATTCGATTAAACTGTTTGTTCCGGATAAATTTTAATGACATTCATTAACATTTTTCGAAACGAATTATTATTTAATCGATTATATTTCAGTCTTTTTAAGTTTAGAAATCTTCATCGAAAAATTTAAAAGATTATTTTAATATTTAAATATGCGAAATATCTACAACAGAATTCATTTTTGAATAGAAGAAATTCATATGTCCATAGTGTAGTATTATTATATTTTTTTAATTTTTTTGGAGAATGGCATTTAAATATTTAATTTACCTATAAATTCGTAAAATAATCCGGAAAGAAATATTAATTTATTAATTTTTTTCCTCGAATTAATCGTAGAGAATAATACATTTTCCGAGCATCTGCGAGGTCATCTTCTCAACACTCCTTTTGATGCTAAGATTATTCTTACGCGAAGAAAACAATGACGAAGATTATAAATGGCATAATTATTGGTCATATAATCCAAAATCGTTCATCTTCAGAACAAAATAAAATTCTATTGTATCACGTTAATTAAATTTGATTGCTTTTCGACTGCTTTTCGTTTTAAAATGATTAATCGTTTGTCTTGAAAGGTAAATAATTCTGTGCTCGAAGATTCCAATTAAAGCCATTTCTATGAACGATACTGGTTTTAATACCCTTTGAACTATGTTAATTGGTTGGTAAACCAAATAAAATTTTAACCATGACACTCGGCTCACTAACATGATTTACTGACCTCAGAGGTCATTTTCTGCTCTCATTCGTTTTTCGTGTCAGAAAAATGCGAGCTTCCTTCTGGATGATCTTTCGGATGACTAGTTATGTCAACAAGATTTAAACTGTATTTCTTTCTTTCTTGAAGAATGATATAAACGAATTCATTTATGCTTTGTTAAACAATTTTCTTAGAAACTATATGCAAAAATTATCGAATTTATTTATCAGTATAACAGAAAAAAAATTTTTAAATTTTCTGTTATACTAATAAATAAATCCTTTGAAATTTTATTCAAAAAAATTTAGAAATTATGTACCAAAGTATGCAAATTGCAACTAAGTTTTTAAATTATCATCTCATTAATTTACTGTTTAAGAAGAATAATTGCCAGCACTAGAAAAAAAATTATTTATTAAAAATTATAAAACTAAATATTAAGTTGCAATTTATAAATTTTAATAAGTTGGTGGATTAATGTTTATGAAGGGCATAATATTATAATGATTTACAACCATAAATAGAAAATTGTTGTAGAGTGCAACCGCGATTATTTAACCCGGTCTAATTATTGAATTGTTTTTAATTATCATTCATTTTCTGTTATAATTAACAGTAGAATATAATTAAGAAAAAAAATTCGCCTGCAAGAAGTTTTTAATCAAAATTTTAATCAAGTCTCCATAGTATCAAATCTGCATATGAAGTATTAGGCCTATACAGTAAAATGAAAATACGATATTCAATTCGTCAACTACAAGTTCTCTTTGCATTTAAGATTAATCTTATTAATTAATTTGATGATACAAAACATAAAATCGGTTTTTAATTATTTCCCTTTATAGAAATAATAAAACTTTCTTAAATATTAATAGATATAGTAGTACTGTTTGTCATTTTTTAAATTGAGCTCCAGTTCATAAAATAGTAAAACTCAATTAGCGCTATTCGGTATCCTAATTCGTTTTATTGGTTAACAGCATTTTGTTAATGATCTCAATAGCATTTTCCGATTCCGATAAGTGAATATAGTTCTAACAGCGATGTTTATCTTCGTGATGAAAAGTTGCCGACTTGACCGTATAAACCTAATTGCTGTCGCAGATAAACAAGTTCTAGTAATTGAGAAAAATATGTTTGTAAATCGTTATAAAAGCTGTTAGATTTAATAAACAATACAAGAGAAAAAACGGAAGAAAGACGATGAGGTTCCTATAATGACAATTTCGAACTCAAATACGAGTAAAATATTAATTGAAAAATAAGTACAAACGTTCCTATACCATTTTTAATTTACCTTAAGCGTAATAAATGAGGAAAGGTAAATTAAATTATAGCAGATAAATACCAATAGGTCGTTTATTACCAGATGCCATTTATTACAGGTAAATGAGTGTTCTAAATAATCACTTGGTATCTTGACACATGTTGGATCAATAAGTAGACATTGCTGATATATATATTTGTTATAAAATTTTTACTGTCACCATAATTCTTGAAAATTCATAATAAACTATATTTTAATAGATTCAGCAATTCCGAAATGGTTTTTAAAAGTATTCTGTTATAGAAAGATCCATTATGTCATTTATTATAATTTTAGTAGATGAATTCAATGATGAATCTAACAAGTTAGTCATCAGTTATATTAAAAATAATTTCAAAAGTTAGTATGTCTTAATTTCATTTGAAATGAACTAATATTGAAAAAATACGGGATTATGAAAGAAAACATACAGAATTTATAAAAAAAATGCTATTATTTCGCAACTCTTTTATATCGAGAGACTTTTGCAGTCCCAGATAGACCATTTCTTTCCAACACACGTATATTTTGTTATAAATTACTAAACAGATTCGACTAAATATTTGATTCTATTTTGTGTTTTTCTTCTACTTTAATATCGTTTAATTGTTATATCTTAAAACTATTCTTTGGTTTACCATAATAAATGCAAATTTCTATTATTTTTTAATGAACTTATTTTATAAAAAATAAAAGACCAGCATAAAAATTCCAATTTTAATAAAAAAAGTTTTTACACTTTCATTGTTAATAATATATATACATATCAGATATAACAGTAAAATATTGTAACTGTTGGTTTTCCTACTTTTATTTTAAAATAAAAATATATTTCTACTTGATAATTTCTATATACTGTATATACATAAAACATGAATTCGAGTTCTTCAAGATTTATTAAGTCATTCTTTATATAACATTTTTTTATTATTATTTTCTGAATGACTAGAAATATCATATAAATTATTACTTCAAAATACCGAATTATATTTTTATTTTTCCACCGAGTTTTTTCCTTCATCTATAATATTTTGACATTTTATGTTTATCTCTAGTTTCTTTTATAGTCGATATTCTAAATTTAACTGCCGAAACTGTTGCTTTTATACCAGAAAAATCCTATTGAAAGTAACTTCTTTTGGATATTTTAGAGAAAGATATCAATTCGAAAATGGCATGTTTATTCTTTTATTTTATTTTAAAAATGGAAACATTTACCGAATGGACATAAAAGTCTGTTTTGCATCACTTACGAACTGTGTATTTATATGCATATTAAATCATTCGACTGATCTAAAATTTATTAAACCGCCCTTTAAGTTACGATGTAAATTTAATTGACTATTATACACGCCATTGAAGCTGCGATTAATAACATCCTATTGATGGAAAAATTGCTCTATTTTAATGTTCTATAGAAATTTATTCCCTCGTCTTTAAGAGTTTTATAAATAATTTAATTTTACCGTTCGAAAGAGCGATAGAAATATTAAAAAAAAAACTCTGGTTCAGTTACTAAAAGTATTACTTTAGTTCTACTTATTTTATATTATTATCCATTCAAAACGATAAAATTACTATAAAATGATGGAAAATTTTGTATAATAATATAAATTGTTAGGAGTTTAAGGAGATTTTCTTAATTTATTTCGCTATCCATTCACTTAACAGGATGTCATTCTCTCTACTCTATATATCCCATTATTGATGGAGCTGTAAATATATCCGACCAACTCCTTAAAAGCAGTTATTTTAGACAAGTAGGACCCACTAGATCTTTACTTTTTCCCTCATAAAATTTGCTAAAGATTAATTAGCTTTCTTTTAAGTAACTGTGTAATTCATTAATCTAAGCAATTATTAATTTAACTAGCCTTAAGGTATCAGGTAAAACTAGCGAAAACGTGATTAAGTAATGGAAAAATTCGATCAGATTGTAACCATTAAGAAATTAATGAAGATCGATATTAATATTGCTGAATTGTTAATGCGTCAGTAATATTTCTTCACACGAATCATTTATAATTATCTCGATGAGAAACGGCTGTTAAGAAACTTAATAAGTTAACATCGAAATTCTCGTTAAATAAATAATAATTTCCAATTGATTTTAGTAATGATGCGTAAAGTAAGATTAATCATTAGAAATACTCGCGATTTAATCAAAGCCAGTTGCACAAATCTACGTTGTAATAATAATAATAATAATTCTCTAGAACTTTTCAATTGAAACTTTCTTTTTATTGCAGGTATCTACATTTACGACACCTGTGGCCTCGAAAACATCGCAATGCGACAGCTCTATCGCCTCGTAACTCATGTTGGACACGTTCAGCCTGCTTCTTGCGTCGATAAAAGAATACCTCCAATATTCGGTAGAAAAATATCATTTTTCAGAAGTTGCTTAGCTGTAAATATAATCAAGATATATCAGTTTCGCTTTTCTTTTATCGCAAGTTATCTTTTATCTTACGAATTTTTGATCACCTCCATCTTTTTTTTTTCAATTTAAATATAAAATATAATAAAACCTGTTTTGTATCAAAATAATTTTTACATGTTGCACATATTTTATATGAACAGTGTATAAAATTTTTGATACTATTTTAATGCATGTTTTATATAAAAAAAATTTTTTGAACTTTTTTTATTAAATTTTTCAGCCGTAATTCTACAAGATATCAATAGTCTTTCGCTTCCTATAAAAACTCTAGAATCGTTCGCCATTCCTATGATTTTAACATCTGAAAAAGTAGTTCAGAATCTTTCTGATTCATCACATCTACTGAGTACTGCTCCATCGTCATCGTCTTTAGCCAGAGTGAGTATTAATTTTAAATTCTAAGACCAAATAAAATTATGTCATGGTTGTGCACATGTTTTATTAACAGTTATAAATAAAAAGGAATCTACGATAACACTTTTATTTAAATGCCACCTTAATCACCTCCAACAACTATAACCCATCATCTTTCTAAATACTGTATAGCAGCTAACACGGTGTTATTATACAACAACGAGATTCTCGGTCACTAAATCACGAATGAAGAAGAGGAGCAGTATTCCTTAATAAATTCTTGCAACGCCCATTCCTAGCGATCCAAACTGATGTTATGTTAGCTGGAGCATCCGTAGACGCCTTGGAATGTACTTCAACAGTTTGTCATGTAAGGACTGGTACAGAAAGCATTTTTTGACGGAAGCTCAAAGATAACACGAGCATTACGTCGTCCAGTATGAGTTGTAGTAAAACATCTTGTATTTTTTTATGTTCCAAATTTATTTTTCAGGCATGCGTCAACATTTCAAATATAGTTTTGTTTTCGTGAAATTTATTGCCGACTAAAATTTTTTATTTTTATTTTTTTGTAGCTCGACTTATCATCGAGTTTTCGTAGTCTATACACGAAATAATAAAAGAAATTCGATAACATAAAATTTGTAAAAACTGTAAATTCGCTGTATTCTTTATGTTTTATCAATGTACCAGATGGTTTCATATCTGTTTAGTAAAACAAAAAATAACTTCTTAAATGTTAAATTTTGTTCTATTGTTCATTTTTTATTCATACATTTCTGAAAATACAGCAACAAATTGACCAATTTGATGTTTTATTGTCGAAAGTGTTGCCAATTTGTACATTCAAATCTGTAATTTAAAAAAAATAAATTATTATTTTGAGTTAGAAAATATTTTTTAAGATAGTGTTATAAATTTATTATTTTTTTGTTCAGGACAGTTTTATTTATGCTAAAAAAACTGTTTTTAAAACTTTCAGGCAATAGTAACAACATTAATTCGCTTTGAATTATGGGATGTAGCCGTTATAGTTGCAGACGAGCAACAACGTCAACTGGGAAACGTCTTCTGGGAGGAAGCCGAACTGGCTGGAATCCGTGTAATTACAGTAGAATTACCAATGACAACGGAGAACGAAGTTCCAATTACCGAGTCCATGCTAGATATACTGGATACATATAAGGTGATTTTTCTCTTCTATTTTTTTTATTCAAGCTAATTTCAACAGCTATTAATATGCCGCCCTCTTGAATCATTTGTAACAATTCTGAATAATTTCATATTAATGGCAAGTAGATAGCAATGGTAAAATGCACAGAAATAGTAGATATAAAATCAGCGTATACAATTCACAAAACACGTAATTTGTTAAGAATACAATATTCTACCAAAAAAAGCATAAAAATATTCATTTACGTTGTGACTGACATTAGTAAATTTCTATTAAGTAATGTGGATCATGTTATTTCTGTAACGATCCCGACCATTAAGCATACAGTGCCATGACAACATCGTCATTCGTTCTGAATGAAGCTAATTTCACTAATGGTGTGCAGTCAAGTCATCGCCACAAACTATCATTCTGTTAACTGATGTTTTTACTCTTAATGATATTAATAATTGTATACTATTTTTGAATTTATTGTTTTAAACTATATTTAAAACCTGTAGACTCGAAATACCTATAAATAATCAGTTGTTTAAAAATCCCATTGACGATAAGTTTCGGTTCATAAAGTCCTACTTAGATCATCCTCATTACGGTTATATAATGGTATTTTAATTTTTTTGTTTTTTGTGAGAAAATTATTTAAATAAAATAGATAATTATTTTATTAGGAACATTTTTTTATAAAAATTTGTATATGGGAATTTATGCAGTTGATACTTTATAAAATACTAAGTTAAACATCGAAAATTTAAAAAATTCATCATCATGATAATGTTAAAAGCAGTATCGTAATAAATTTTATTGTAAAAGTCACTTATGATTTGGCGGATAATTTAATTATTATTATATATTCAATCTTAATGAAAAGTTCAATTTTATTTAATATATAAATTCATAACAGTTTATTTATTTCATTTTTTTTATAATTTCAGGCATCGCCAAAAGGAGTAGTGGGTCTTTTATCTCCTCAGCAAGCTATCAAACTTCTTAAAAATTTCGATCCCGAGGATGCAGAATCGCTATATTGGCTCATTGTGACACCTATCGATATATCAATTAAAGTTAAAGCAGCTTTGAATTCTGTTCAACTCAACTTGCTTTCTAAAGTTTTCATGCTGTCTCCAAATTCTATTTATATTAAAGAATATCACAGTTATTTTCGCGAATTACTAGTCGAAGAAGAATCCATGAATCATCCTCTAATAGTCGAATTAATTAAGGAATCAAATTTGACGTTACCCAGAGACCCGTTGGCTTTAAAGAAAACTGTACACATCGAAGAAATCAGAAACTCTTCGTTAGAAAGAGATGTTTCTAATACTGTTAAAGCCATTTGGTCGTTGGCAGCTGCCATGAAAAATGTTCAGAACAGACTCTGCAGACGAGGTACAGATTGTCTTCTTTACCTGAGAAAAACTTTAAGTTCATATGTAAATAGAGCAATTAGGAATGTGGGTTATACGTTACATGGCACAGGTGCTTCGGCTCTTGATGGTGCAAAACTTCATTTTAGTAAAGATGGTTTCCTTTCTACTACTAGATATATTTTAAGGTTTCTGAATAATGGCGAATCACAGGAAATCGGATGGTATAGTGACGACTCTGGTCTGGTTATTGATCCCAATGTATTAAGTGCAATCAAGAAATTCGACCAATCTGACTTGTACAGAAATCATCTATCACAATCGAGTCTGAGATCAGTTTCGTTAACAAGTCACCATGAACCTAAAATGAATCATCCAAGATCAAATATAATCCCCGAAGAAAGTAAAAATCCTCCTATTGTTATAAGTGAAGAACCTAAAGATGAAATTGTAGATGTTCTAGATATTAAAGAAACAAGCCTAGCTTCTTGGATAGGAAGACCTTGGGCTTTGACTATTTTAGGATTATCCGCAGTTGGTGTACTGTTCGCTTTATATGTATTAGTATTTCTTTTGGTAAAAATGTGTGAAGGAACATTAAAAAAGAGCAATCTGTTACTTGGAATTTTGCAGATTTTATCCGTGTTGAGTTTATACGGAGCGGCAACTTTATTGCTTTTCAAGCCATCTTCGTTTATATGTGGTTTGCAGAGACTTGTGCCGAATGTAGCGTATTCTTATTGTTTCGGCGTTTTATTACTTAAATCTATGCATTTACGATCACAGAAGACTATAGGATTAGGCGGAAGCGTCAGCAATCTGAATCAAGTTCTTACATTATTGTTTATAGTTGGTTTACAATTGGCTCTGGAAGTACAGTGGTGGATATTACGACCACCGTTCATTGTCGTAGTGGCAGAAGACGAAGTAAGATGTGTTATGGCGAGAGGTGATATACTTTTATCTCAGGTATACATCGTCGTATTGTTGTTATTGGTGGTGTTAACAACTTTATCTGTGCATAACGTGCCTTACAACTATACGGAAGGTAAAAGTCTGATAGCTACGTCGGTTATTTGTTTAGCAGTTTTTATCGGTTGGGCGGTGGCATGTTGGATGTTACCAAATACAGGAGATAGACACATTGCAGCTAGTTTGGCTCCCATTGCCACAGCAGCTGCTGTTCTCATTGGTATTTTCTGCCCGCAGCTATACGCCATTCATAAATACGGCGTTTTTCCGCATAAAAAACTTTCTTATACCGACTCGCTGTCTACGGTGTTTTCCGTCTTCAAGGAAGTGGATCAGGCCACTGGTAGGGGTAAGAAAGGGGCCAAGACTTTAGAAACAAGAACTGCCCAAGGGAAGAGAAATCCTGCTTTTTATGATGATTTCGCATCAGCTTACCCTTGAAAAGAATAACGACAAACATTATTTTCGAATATCTTCGCGATAACAAGAGTCTATATTAACGAAAACATCGATGACATCGATAATGGGTCAGCTTAGGTCACCTACGGATGTAGCGACTACCATCGGGTTTTATACAGCATAGCGGAACAGGGATAGTAAATCGATAACTTTGATACCTGTACATCGGATTTCCGCTTGTTGTTGTATTCGACGCATCGTTAATTTATTGGTTTGATGTATTGTATTTTGCTGTAACATATTAAAAACCGTTTCAGATTATAATAGCCTCTTAATATCCTTTCAAACGAAAGTTTAATAGCAAAAGATGAATTATTCACAATTTCTATTCATCTTTCTATTCTATACAACGAAACAGGTGCGAGTTACTATAAATGTGCATCAATTTTAATGCAGCGTATGGATGTGTAGGAAGAATATGAATTGGAGATTTCCAAATACTGAATTTCCCATTAAGTTTTTCTGCATTTCGCATTCAAAAAATCAATTACCCAATCAAAAATAATCTGAATTAATAAATTTATTTGTGTCAAAACCGACAGAATGAATCGTTTTAGAGAAACAACAGATTATATTAATTTTTCATGGGTCCATTGAAACTTAGCCAACATTGGCATTCAGCAATATGAACATGTAACGCAAAAAAGTAAAATCCCAAGATTTGGGAATAATTACTAAACAAAGTACTTCACTTAACCTGCTATAATGTGAGAAAGAGACAACATCAAAGTGTGAATGTCACGTAGTGCAAAACATTTGAATTATTAATAAGTCTTGGACGACACACCATAAACAGAACGTAATCTTTGACCCGTGAGGTATCAACAAATCACCCTCGAAATGGTCAGGTAACAGGAGATATGTTTGACAATCGTAGCACCTTGATCGTTTCTTTCTAAAACAACAGGGATGATTGGATAAACTGCAACAATTCACCAACTAGTTGTAAACTATTGATCTTTAACATAACATAGAGCCGCTATATGATATAACAAATCAGCAAATCACAGCCATCTTCAGCTTCCTTTCACCACATCCAATATCTTCTGATCACTGTAATATTATCAGGAGAAAATTTATTTATAAAAATACTATTTTTCTATAAATAATTATATTAAATTTATGTATATCTTATCTTGAATACTTATAATATTTTTACTAGTATAATTAAATTTTTATGCTCTATAAAAGATGATAAATGCATTATATGGAGATGGCACGTATAATGCATTTACATAATAAAATCCCATCCTCAGCTAGAGCTAAAGTTATACAATATTATTATTTTTAAGCTTTCTTCGAATATGCGAAGTTTTTTAACTAAGAATAAGCAAAAGAACTCATGCGTTACATTCAGAGGATATTCGTAAGCAATAGCTGCAATAGCCGAAGCTTACACGGCAATACTTTTTACAGAACTATTTATCTTAAACGATAACGTTTGTAAATCTTTAATTCGTAAATGAAGCTTGTAACTCACAGCGGCATATAGAAGTAGCTTATTTTCATGCGGATATTTTACGCATCAGCTGTCACGATGTTCCATGCTGGGATGAGCTGCGAAATGGTTGCCTACGTAGCGAGGTAAAGTTTGCACTGATAATTAAAAATGTTTGATTTATTTATACGAAGAGAATACATAATTGTTGATAAATGGACACGTTACCTGTAGTTCTTCGATAGTGTTCCCTGTTGTTCGTCTGCGCTAGAGCATAACGTTTTGATGAAACATAAGTTTAATTATTAAATTTAACAAAACTGATGAAAAGGTATCGTACCTTTATCTACAGCCGCTAGATGCGAAGAAGTTACGTTGTTGTAAATAGGAGTGGAAATCGAAGATGGAGTACTCGCAGGCGAACTTATTTTCCGAGCGGTGAGAGACGAAGAGGGAGAAGGAGTTCGACCCCCTGGAGTTCCAGCTTTCAACGAGTCGGATGGAGTGGAACATGGACTGATTCCGTCCCGAGGACTTATACACTGACTCGAACTTGCTGCTTCTAACATGTTGAAGTCACTGAAAGATGAATTTTCTTGTCAACTTTGAAAATATTCCATCTTATAGTAAGATATAGTAGAATGCCGATTATCCAAACTGATAGAGAGACACTGGAATATCGATTTGTTAGGATAAAAAAAAACTAGGTTTTTGAACTTTACAGCTTCTGTAGTGTTTCAAGGATTCGCATATCTAGTTTTAATATTTTGTCTGGAAATTATCGAGCGTAATTATTTCGTAAAATTAATAAGATGTTCTAATAATCAGCATTTTATTTTATAATCAAAATTACCTTCTGATAACAATTTCTACTTCATCGGCCATCACCGAGATAATCTTTTGCACTTCTTCATAAGTCTTTCCGGTTAAGGGAACTCCATTCCATTCTAATACTTGATTGCCTATAAAAATAACTCGGATAAACTATGATTTTTATTTATATATATAAGCGAAATTTTATTTTAGTAAAATTTACCTTCCTTTACTTCTCCGAGTGTTTCTACCACACCGCCTGGGCATACTTTGGCTACGTAAGCTCCTATAAGTCCGTTTCCACCGGGTATTTCTTTTCCTCCAACCACTTTCATTCCGAGACCATTTCCTGAAGAAGAATAGATTCAGAATTACGTACAGAAATTTACTAACCACAACGCGAGAAAATTTGATGCATTGATGCCAATTTTCCGATTGAAGTAACTGGTGAATCCGTTTACAAATTACCATAGTAATTCTTGTTGTCTATTGGCTAAATCAGCAAAAGTATGGAGGCAACTATGTACAGTTTCTATCTTTATTGTCGGGATGCGTTTCTTGGAAGTTGGCTGAATTCCAAATGATTCTACTGGATGCAATAAAGGAAGATAAATTCCGCTGATAGAATACGTTAAGTTCATTATGCTTACAAATAGATCTTTGTAATAAAATGCTTAACTTTGCTATATGCTTTATTCCTTGATTTAAGGAACGACGCCCCGATTAACAGTGCAAGAGGAATAGCTTATTTTTTTATTATTTTAAATCTTATTGCAATTTAAATTATTATTAAAAATAACTTATATTATTAATTTATATTGAAACAATATTTCACTAAATATAAAATTTAAACTGAATTTATTTTGTAAATCGTTAAAATTCAATTTGAAATTTTACACAAATTGCTAGCAAAAGTCAAATTGCCAATTTTCTTATATATGTTTTTAAGATATATCAGCATTTGTGACCATATATGTTTTTCAAAAAAAATTAATATATTATGTTTAAAAATGAAAATCCCGAAAATATCAATCTAAAAATAATCGGCTAGAAAACAGAATTGTTAAAGATTCTATCAATTTTGTTAAAATGTCATTCAATAATATCAATAGAATAAAATAAAAATAATAATATTGTAACTAGCTTAAAATAATTTATAACTATATTACTGTAGCTTAAACTAATTATATAGACTTTGCGATTAGAGGCACTAATAATTAAAATTTCCAGATTAATAATAAATTTATTAATCTAGGAACTGATATAATTTCTAATGATATACCATTCGTCCAGTTGGTGATCTACCGCTTTAATGCATCATCATGGGTTATTTATGTTTTAATATATACGTATATAATACCAATAACCTGTAGAGGATATATACTAACTATAAATTACATTACAAATAACGCATATATTTCACAGCAATATATAGAATCAATTTAGTTTGTAAAATTAGATTTAAATACACCTAGCCTTCGATTTGCACGGTACTCAATTTACACGGTTTCATTTTTATACGGTTTTTAAATGGAAACAAAAAATTTTTTTTCACTCAATTTACACGGTTTTTAAATGAAAACAAAAAAAATTTTTTTTAGCACTCAGTTTACACGGTTTTAAAATGAAAACAAAAAAAATTTCTTTGCTAAAGGGTTTGTTGTTTGTGCATTAGCCATTTATAAATTAAAAGAGTATCATATTGACACATTTTGTGAGTTTGCAAGTTCATTAATAAAGAGTGAATACAGCTATATTTCGTATAGTCCAATTTATTAAAATAGAGAGTGAATACAGCTATATTTCATATAGTCCAATTTATTTACACATTTGTGGGTTTACGAGTTCGTAGAGATTAATAAGGAGTGAATACAGTTATACTTCGTATAGTCCAATTTATTTACACTAAAGAGTGAATACAGCTATATTTCGTATAGTCCAATTTATTCACAAACAGATTAATAAAGAGTGAATACAGTTATATTTCATATAGTCCCATTTATTTACACACAAAATAAACAATCTAGTTTCAATAATCTGTCTTTAATTCAGAATAACTCACAGTTCTTCTTAGTCCACTTTCATAACTAAATTCAATACAAAATCCGATAATTATCTCATACAACACTAGTTACTAAATTCAATACAAAATCCGATAATTATCTCATACAACACTTATCTGTATGTCTTTAAACAGAATAACTCAGTTCTTCTTAGTCCACTTTTGCTTTCACAATTTATCACTCAATAATTCACAGTTCTTAGTCCACTTTCGCTTTCACAATTTATCGCTCTCTACAGTTCTTCTTAGTCCACTTTCGCTTTCACAATTTATCGCTCATTATCAACTTTTACTGTCCCAAATCTCGCAGTTCAACTAAACTGACAGTTTCGGATTCCATTAGAAGAAAAAAAAGTCTATCCAAGATCCTACAGTTCATATAGATAATAAATCGGCGAGTGTGAGTTTGTTCTCCATTAAAAGGCAAAATCAAATATCATCTGTATAATAATCGTTTAATCTATAAGCTGTTAATCAGTGTTTATGGGTTCGTTTGTCAACATACTCCGAAGTGAGTCCAATTGTCCTTCTGGTGAAAACTTGATAATTAAAAACTGTTTCCACGAACAATTCATTTTATTAATGTTAAATTTTATAGCAAATTTGTCAAAAAACTCCAAAGTGAGCCCAATTGTCCTTCTGGTGAAGATTTCTTTAAAAACTGTTTTTGTGAACAATTCATTTCATTAATGTTAATTTTTTCAAAAATTGGTTTTCATGAACAATTCATTTTATTAATGTTAATTTTTTGTAGCAAATCTAATAAATAATGAATTCATTTTATTAATGTTAATTTTTCGTAGTAAATATAATAAATAAGTGAATATTCCATATTTTTAGGACATTTTAAATGAGTTTTATCTGCATTTTTAATATTTGAATTTTTTTGTAGCAAATATAATAAATAAATGATATTTTCCATATATTTTAAGGACATTTTAAATGAGTTTTATCTGCATTTTTAATATTTACTATGGTTGTTATGAGTTTTATCTGCATTTTTAATATTTACTATGGTTGTGGGAAGGAGACGGAACGAGTTTTATCTGCATTTTTAATATTTACTATGGTTGTGGAAAGGAGCTGGAACGAATTAATTAATATTCAGTTAAATCCTATGGGGAATCACGCCTTGGTTAACGACGGTGATCTTGGAACGGATTACCGTCATTAACCAAGGTATCACTGTATTAGAATATGGGATATATTTATTTTATTTGAAATCAATTATTTTTTCTATAATTGAAAATAAACAAATACAGTACCACATACAACCAGTAAGATATTCAATATTTTATAATTTTTCTGTTTTCATGTTTCATAATGTTGATAAATTCTCTTGATTAAATTGTGATATCTGTGTTATTTATAAATCATTTCACATGAAACTTTCATATTTTATAAATGTTTCTGATCTTCATCTTATAATGTCAAATTTAAAGTTATAGTAATATTTTTTATTATAATTATCATTCTATATTTTTATACAAAAATTTATTTTTTGTTGGAAAACCTGCCTGTTTATGTGAGTCTAATTAAATTTTATCTTTTTATTATGATAAAAGCATTTATGATATTTTCTTAATTTCTTTGAGACATTACATTTATATCATTTAAATATTGAAAATTTTTCTCATTTTCATCAGATTTAATTTTAAAATTGCATTTTAAAATGAACTGTATAGTCTAATCTTTATGATTGATATTTGATAGTTTCTAATAAATTTATTACATTTCAATAAAATTAGTTTTGAAGTTTGCATTTATCTTCAAAAATTTTATATTTATTTATTGATTACTTTCAAAATTTATAAAAATATATTTTATAAAATAATTGAAATATTTTTCATTGTTTATTACTACTATTATATTTTCCCATGATTTTGATTTTTCAAATATGCTAATAATTATATATGATTTTAATATAAAGAAGTCATATATAATTATTAGCAAGACAAAGTATATATATATAATTAGGTTCACATATTCCACTTTATTTATTAATTTTTACTTTTACAAAAAATGCAATTTTAATTAAAAGTCTTTAACATCTGGTTTACATACAGATTTATTAAAATCTCTTCAAAATTATTCTTTATTTATTTATTATTCTCTTCAAAATTACTCTTTATATATAATTGATGCATATCAATTATAATCTGTTTCTTCCATATATTTATTATTTTTAGTTCTTCTAAACTTTCGTTAAGCTTATCATCAGTATATAATACATTTCATTTTGAAGGAACTATAATTTCTGTGCACTAAAAAAACAAAGTTTAGAAATTTTAAACTGCAGATGCACCCAATCCATGGATTAAAGAGGTTTGACTGTATTTACTAAAAGAATTAAACATTTTTATTACATTATTATCGATACTACTTTAAAATCCTAAAATTCCTTATTGTAAAATATATATAACTGACTTCAAAATCCATCCAACCCAAAAGTCTTATTTAAAATTTTAATTAAATATGTTGGATTTCAACTTTTTAAATACTTTATCACATATGATTAGCAATAATTATCAAAAAAATAATAATTTTAATGTTAAATTTTAGTTTTATATCCATAAATGAGTTACAGTATTTCCAAATGTATAATTTGTATCTGTTGTTTGGATTTTGATGCTTTAATTGTATATATTAAACAAAACAATATAAAGTACAAAGTATTTTGATAATTTTTCAAATGTATGTTTATGTGAAAACTTAAAGTATAGATCCTATACATATACTTTTTAATATAATACATTAACATTGATTTTATTAAAATTATGCATTGAATAAAAACATTAATAACAATATTTGTAAATACTCATCGAAAAATTTATGAATTATTTTTCTCACTTTGGAAATGTAAATAGTTTTGTAATGTGCCAAAGTGTATTTAAAATGAATTTTTTAAAATATGTACAGCTTTTATTTCTTTAAATTTACTGTACTTGACAGCTTTCTGTGCTTTCTAAATTTTTTTTTTAACTAAAAATATTTTTTTTTAATTTGAATGGCAAATATTGCTATCCAAATATCTTATTTTGTCTTCATATTTGACTCATGCAGTATGCTGTATTTACATTGTACATATGCTTCAAATCTCTACTTTGAAATAATAAAATTTATCTTATTGTATAATGTTTATTGTTCTTTTTCTATATTTTATAAATTTGTGAATATAATTTATTTTAGAGTTTTATATTCATTAATAAAAACTTTCAAAAACAAAATTGCAGATTTGGTTACGCTATGCTGCAGATTGTATGCTGCCAAATATATATGGATATGTGATGACATTCAGTTAGAACTATTACAGACCAACCAAATTCATAATGAAATTTACTTATTTTAATTTTATGTTGCTTTCCATCTTTTAGCTATTAAGCAAGAGCACTCACAATGCTGTCAAGTGAAAGATAGTGATTGTTATTATAGCAATTAACTCCAGAAAAAATGAAGTATGAAGATCCATAAATTCATTCCCAATATTGTTCAGGTAGAAACAAATGTCATGTGGTTAGCTATTCACTCCTATAATGATATTACCTAAAGCATTGAAGATAAGGATTGATGATACCTAGGAGAATGGAAATAAATGCTAAAAACTACTAATAGAAAACTTGTTATTAGCATCATACAATACTGTATAAGTCCAACAGATGACTGCCTGATAACACTAATAACACAGTCACTACCTTGAAGATCCAGGTCCCACACCTACTGTTTTACAGGAGAGATCTGGGCCTATTCTGTTGAACCACATCCTTCAACCTTTTGGTTGCCCCATAATGAGTGCAGCCAGCCCATAATGAGCTCTACAAGTGGCCTCTGCCATATATATTCTATGTGTGATGTTGGAGGCATAATTGAAAACAATATAATGATAGGGAATGCAATGGAACTATTTGGATTGATGTTTCTAAAATCCAAATTTCTTTGTTTGGAGCAGTAAAACTCGCTCTTGAGCCCTCTGAGTTAGGAAAGTTTAATTTTAACAACTCTGTATATTAATAAATTAGCTATTTTAATATTTGAATTATTTATCCATACTGTTTTTATATATGTACTGTGTCCATAATTAAAATTCCTCTATTCAGAGCTGTCTACAACCGTTATTATTCATCAGGAATTTATGAAGCTTTGGGTACTCCTTAAATTAATAAAGGGATGGGAAAGACATTCAGCAAAAAAAAATTAGTTTCAAATATCTCCACTAGAGGGCGTATTTCTATTTTTTTATTAAATTATATATTTCACATTATTGACTTGTAATATTAGAACAAATCCTGTTCAACCTTATGGCTACCGTTGTCAGCTACTCTGAAATCTCAAAAGACCATGTTCAACAGTTGAGCGAAGTGTTGAGCACGTGACGCGAAATGCTGTCTTTAAGATCAGTTAAGGTTTTCGCGTTGTCACAGCTGATCAAATCCTTCAAATAACCCTACAGCCAAAACTGCATGGATTCAGATCTGAGGATCGGGCAATCCAGATATTACGGAAGTGGCGGCTTATGACCCTTTTTCCTGTAGAACATCTTTAACACAACTTGTAATGTGTAGAGGAGCTCCGTTTTGCATAAACACTGTTCGTCCAAGGCATCGACGCGCTTGCAGAGCCGGAACAGTTGAATACTTGTAATGTGTAGAGGAGCTCCGTTTTGCATAAACACTGTTCGTCCAAGGCATCGACAGCAGCAGAGCCGGAACAGTTGAGTTCTTTAACAGCGATGCATATCGCTGCCTGGTGATAGAACATTCACTAGACCTGACCGATTTAACTCCCCAAAGAAGTATGGCCCCAGAATAAATGATGCCGAAAATCCACACCATACTGAATATTCATTGAGCCGAACACTAGTGTTCGGCTATCAACTAGTGGCTAACACTAGTGTTCGGCCCACACCATACTGAATATTCATTGAGCCGAACACTAGTGTTCGGCTCAATGAATATTCAGGGAATGCAACGAACATCTAGGATCGAGCGATGATTTTCTGAATCCCAAATTCGGCAATTGTGAATATTCATTGAGCCGTCCAAATCAAAATCGCTTCATCTGACCAGAGGATGTTCCAATGCTATTCGGAATCGACCTCATAGCTAGCAAGAAACTGTAGTTAGAACGATAGTCTGTCGTCAAAATCATGTAGAAGCAACTGCTGAACAAATGAAAGTTTGTACGGATAATACCATAGAATATTCCGGAGAATCTTATGGACAGTAGAAGATGGCCTATCCAACGCTTCTGCGACACGCCGAACACTAGTGTTGCCCATAAAGTTTGAAGCTCTGTCCTCTTCCACCTGAACAGCAGCCTTCTCTACTACCTCCATGTAAACGGATTTTCTTCCTCTTCCAGGACGAACAGCCAAGGATCCTGTTGCTTGAAATTTCGTTATCATTTTTCAGAGTCCTTTAGAAGGGATTAGTTCTCTTCGAAGGCCCTTCAAACTCCGAAATTTCCGCAAAGCTACTGCTGCGGAATTGGTGTTTTGATAAGAGTTTTACTAGCAAAGCGCGATCTTGCAAACTGAGTCATTTTGAATTGCGACGATACTGAAAACAATTCTTCCGCGAATGTTTCAACTTTTTATAGGGCAAAAGCTGATAAATGACGTTGTTTCAAACATTACATTTGCATGTACGCTATGAGTAGTTTTTAAGTATCTGTAGTTTTACAATAAAGCTCTTTCTAGTGGCGATATTTGGAACTAAAAATTTTTTTTCGCTGAATGTCTTTCCCATCCCTTCATTAAAGAGTGCCCAAAGTTTCATAATTTTCTTATGAATAGTAACGGCTGTAGGTAGTTCTGAATAGGAGAACTTTAATTATAAACATCCTATATATCGTTGGTACATATCAGGGCTGCCAAACAAACCGATCGCAACAAGCTTTTTAGTCGATCTCAAGCATCCGACCATCTTCCAATCAACTAGCTAGCTTGTTAAACTTTCACTTTACAATACGTAGTAAAACTGATCTGTTGTTGAAACAAGAAAAGTGAGGTTATTACAATACTTAGTAAAGGTGGTCTGTGTTCTTGTTGAAACAAGAAAAGTGATGTTATCCCTACGTGTTTTCGTTCTTTGTGTCTTTTATCATTTATTAAGTAATAATAGATTAGATCAATCGGTAGAATATAATAATATATCAAAAATAATAAATGAAACTTATTTCGATGAGTAAGCGAAAGTTTGTTGAAACAAATGTGTTTACAGGTGTCTTTTCTTTATTACATTGTTCGGGTCAAGTACCCTTTTAGTGTCACTAAAAAAGTTAAAGAAGTTTATTTTTTTAATAAATTTATTTGTTTATTTTTTTTCTTTTTTAGCCATATTAATGAGCGTAGAAAAGAAAATTAAAACTTATCATTACCATGATGAACGGGAATATGATTTTGTTTATTCCATGGTTAATGGCAAATGCTCTTGTCTAATATGTTGCTATTCCAAAAAAGGGAAATATCGAAAGACATTTTCGAACAATGCACTCTAATTCTAAAAATGAATATCCGAAATACGCAGAATAAAAATTATAGATTTAAAATCGAACTTACACATTCGCAACAAAAATTTTAAGATTACCTCTTTCATAAAAATGAATATCCGAAATACGCAGAATAAAAATTATAGATTTAAAATCGAACTTACATTCGCAACAAAAATTTTAAGATTACCTCTTTCGTCACATACAGGTAGGCCTCGATTAGTGCGAATATTTGGTTCCACGAATTTCTCGCATTATTCGAATTCACACTATTCGAAGTATTAACTCTGTGGAAATATGTAATTGGTTCTTGCTTTGTGAGATTCCAGCCATTAGCTAAGTAATATGGTAATTGGTTCTTGCTTTGTGAGATTCCAGCCATTAGCCAACCATGGTAATATGGTTCTTGCTTTGTGAGATTCCGGCCATTAGCCAACCTCAGATAGTGTAATTTGGTTCTTGCTTTGTGAGATTCCAGCCATTAGCTAACCTCACGATGAATAACCACAATGCTAACTTACCACTAAGTGTTTAAGAAAAATTTATTTTCATATTTTACATCATTTTTTATCATCTAAATTAATAGATTCTTTTTTTCGTTTCCTATTTTATCATCAAAATTGTTTTTCCTTTTATCCATTTCGATAATTTTAAAAGAGAAAATTCTGTACTAAACTGTATGTATACGATAGCAAAGCTAAATAATAGTAATGTTAAATAGTTAACGGCAATAAAACCCATCTTTCTGGTGTTTCACCCCTTCAAAGCCGTGTGACTGTTCTTGGACTACTACTCGTCCGGTTTTACTAACCGAAAATTAACAGTAATTTGTTAATTGACATCATAAAAAGGGACGGAGCTTTGTTAGTATTCTCTGGATATCGGTAGATCGCTACATCGCTCCTGTGAAAAAAGGAACTCACGTTCATAAAAAGGTTGGGCAGCCCTGATATATATACATATACATAAAAACAACAGTATGAAAGGCTAAATAATTTAAATATCTAAATTAGCTAATTTATTAATATATTTTTGTTAGATATTATTTAAAAATTAAACTAAATTACTATTAATTTTAAATTAAATCACCAGAGGGGAGTACTGTCTTATCTAGGGACTCTAATCAAAACCATTTATTGGCACTTAAAACATCGTTGACGTTGATTAGCATCAATTGGCATCTATATATATTAATGATTGGAAGCAATCGTTGTTGAAAGCATCGAGTCGTACTCGATGATTGAAAATACTGTCTACTTTATTTAGAAATACTAAGAATTTGTATATACTGAATTTATATACAGTATATATTTTTAAATTTATTTATATATTTACTATTACTAGTTAACTTTTTAATCGATTTATATATTTGATTATATATTAAAATTTATAAATATAAGACAGTTTTTATACAAATTTTTTGTAACTTCATTAATATTAATTAAAATATGTCAACAGAGTACATTTAGATAATATTCGTCATAGTTATGATGTCAACGTTATTCACATGTTGTGTTTCGTAAGAACATTTGTTAATCTAAATTCTTTAATTAAAACTTGTTTTTCAACCAGTTTCGTAAAGGGAAATTTTATATTACTTGAAATATTCATGAAAATTCATATTTATAGAACAAAGAATAGTAATTTTATTTTCCTGCAAATCGAAACTTTATACAGAATTTATTAAAAATACAATAAAGTTTGATTATTGTCATTTTTAATAACGGAGGCTAATACAATGGATTCGCGATTTTACGAACTACACATTTTAACGAACTATTGAGCTAGTCCTACAAAGTATCCTATAGAATTAATGCCATTCCCATTTACAAAGTTTCGATTTTACGAACTTTTTTGAAGATCCATACGAATTCGTAAAATCGAGAGTCCCCTGTAAACAAGGAAAAAATTTGGAGTTTGGCACAAACAGTTTGTTTACTGGCATAATTCTGATTATGGAAAGAAAAGATTAAAATTACTGATTTAAAGTATCAAGTTACTAACTAAAAAAATTGTAAGGACATCAAATTTAAAATATATAAACTTATATATTTTAATTTTTTCCTTTGATTGGAAGCAAAAGAGACTATTCTTCAGTTTAGCTATTCTCAAATGCGCCCACCCAGATGGTTTACGTATGTAAATGGGAGACAATTTAATATTGAATATTATATATTTAAATCCTATTTATTGTATTTAGATTAAAATAACAAAAAAATCATCAAAAAAGTTAATAAAGTAGGTTGATCATATTTTTAATAATTGAAACCATTAACCTTATTCATTTAATGATTAAATATATAAATTATTTCTCCCATATTACAAAAAATAATAAATTTTTGTCAATTAATAATAAATAATTTATAAGGGAAAGGTCGTGGCGGCCACCAGCAATTTCTCATTCTGACATTCAAATATGTGAGTTTTTATATAAGTTACACTGTAATATTCAAACAGGCAAGAATCTATTTTACTTCTCTGAGTTGGGCGCGTCGCGTCGCGTCGCTAACTATAACATCAACTCGATTCGAAATTATATCCAATACTTCCTTGGTTGTAAATAAATGTCTTAGCTGAAAAATTTTGTCTTACTTTTTTCGTAATTAACCTCGGACAAGAACCGAACTTACCTGTCGGAGTTAGGCACGTCGCGTTGCAAACTGCAACCCCGCCGCGCCTAACACCAAAACATCAGATAAAGATTCGCCCTCACCGATTGATGATTAACAGCGAGAATCGAATATTCCATTATATAAGATTCATTAAAAACTATACACATTGGAAAATTAAAGATTCGCTCCACCATTCATTGTCTTCATTTCATCATTCAGTTAAAGTATTATTTAGGTTCATGTTGGGGTTAGCGACGCGACGCGCCTAACTCAGAAAAGCAGACTAAATCCTACTTTCAAACCAATATAAATATCATAAGAATTGTTATATTTTATCTCGTTATTGACTGTATATAAAAAAATGTTTAATTATTAATTTTACGTAAAGAGAAAATAATAATAAATCACTTAGGCCTAAACTCCTACAGGCATAATTTTAGTGCTGAAACTGAAATCTGAAACAGAAAACGTAAAAATTTTACCGCTTACGCCGACCGAAAATTTTATTATTTTACATATCAATAAAATTTATTTGATGTAAATTTTTTTCAGTTTATAGGATAGTGATGGGCAAACTTTTCTGATCGCGGGCCACTCGGACTTCTGTAAGGTCTCTAGCGGGCCGCATGTAAAAAAAAATGTTTTTACTTTCTGATGCATGAGGTATTCATAGTAGAGGAAAATACTGCGATCGTGTCGAAAACCAACGCAACGTTCCGTTTTCAACGAATTTTTGAGGCAATGGTAGTGATAGGAAGAGTGAATTTTCAAATTTCGTGCTCCCTACCACTACCATTGCCTCAAAATCCGATATAAGTTGTATATTCAAAAATCGGAAAGTCGAGTGGGGCACACTCCAGATTTTTTAAAGGGGCGTTTTAAGGTACAAAATCTAAATTTACTTAAATAATTATGTGGCTTGTTTATGTAATTTAACATTTTTCTGGTAAAATTTTAAAAAAATCTTACACTTCAGCACGGATCGCCGACCACACAAATCGTCGTGGAGGGCCGTAATTTGCCCATCTCTATTATAGAACATGACCTATTTCTCTAAACTTTTAAGGATATAGTTACAAGAACTGTAAATTAATTAATTACAATACAGTATCTGAAAATTATAGTTATCAGTTAGAATTTTTTTCTTTTGACAAATTATTTTTTGTCAGAATAATTAAAATACAATATATGATGTTTTATTAGTATTTTTTAATTAATAATAAATCTGTTTTGTTTTTAAATTGCCTAAAATTATTTTAATTAAATATCTCTTAATCAAAATTATACATTCTAAGCATTCGTTTATTTTTTATTAATTTTTTAATTTAATATTAAATCTAGATTCTAAAGTTTTTGTTAAGATAAATATGGCATTAATTATTATTTTTTTATTCATTAATCTTATAAAGTCTGAAAATTGGAAATTTGATAAAAGTTTCTTAGTAATTTTTTTACTTAGCTATATTTTCATCTGTCAGTTTTATTATCTGATTATTTTTCTTATTTCACTCTATTTACAGTAATTAAATTTTTTTTTTGGATCATTTTATGTACCGTATTTATTTTAAAGACTATCCGTATAATAACGAAATTCTTATTCTCTAAGAGTATAAAAATGCGAATAAAGAAAAAAAAAATGAAAAAAATTTTTTCCTATTAGAAAGATGAAAATGCTTTTTATATTCAATATTTATTTGTATGCGTATATGTGTGTGTGTGCCGACCAAATAATTAATAAAATTTACAAAAAATGTTAATATCTTCATGGTCAATCTCTGAATCGGACTTTATGTCGAATCTCTACAGGGAGTCTGACATAAAACTTCGAGGCGTATTAATTTTATATTTGAAGAATATCAATATCATCCTATACAAGGAGTGTAGTGAACTTAAAACGCTATCATCATCATCGAAAATAACAACAATAAAACTCATTGAGGTGTTACAAATAATAATTAAAATATAGTATAAACGATATTATAAATGGGGTATTATACTTTCAAAAAAACTTATTCAATAAGATTTGTTTCTTTATATCATTACAATTATTTGATAAAATATGTTCTTATATCTAAATGCAATTCAGGGCCGGTTCAACATACGATCGAGAGGAGAGCCGATATTTAAGCTGCGCCAAAGGGCGCTAGCGCATTTTGTTTTATTATTATTATTATTATTATTGTCGTAAGATACAATTATTTTTTACACAATTTAAACGGTGAACAGACTGTAAAGAAATACAATGGAAAGCTGATTTCAGGTAAGTCAATATCCATTTAAACTAGGGGTGGGCAATTATTTTCTGCCGAGGGCCGGATTAACAATCTTCAAAATGAAGCGGGCCGTATAAAAATTGAAATGTACCTAAGGCTTAATTCAACCTTATGGCGCCATTATGTAATGAAATTATTGATGATAACATTAGTTCATCTATTAATAATTGTCGGCCGGATGGCCGCGTGGTAAAACTGTGGCTCGCCACCCTGGAAGACTGGGTTCAAATCCGGGTCCCCCACCTCCGCATCTATTAATAATTGTCGGCCGGATGGCCGCGTGGTAAAACTGTGGCTCGCCACCCTGGAGGACTGGGTTCAAATCCGGGTCCCCCACCTCCAGTTTTTCAGGAGGGGTCCGGGCCAGGCCTGTCGAATCCCACCTTGGGTGTTGGTCAGCCTGTGATTGGCTCTAAGTGGCCGCCATCAGATACAGAATCCCATCCCATCATGGATGTTGGCCAGCCTGCGATGAGTGGCCGCCACCAGATACAGAATCCCATAAGGATACGCTGCTTAACAAAAACTAACTAATCTGTTAATAATTAATAAAACTATTTTGACATAAAATGACAACTCAAGTTCAAGCAAGATTGATTCTTGCACAAACATATTCCTCTCACCATCACACGGGACAAGAATAATGGTTGCGCCAATTTTTCTGCACACGTTCTTGTTAATCTCGCTATCGTGTGTAGTGTGATACTTGAACAAAGAATATATTCGCGTATCAATATTATTTTAAAAATATACTTTTATTGTGTTATTTTCTTATTTTTTTTGTCTCGCTATCGTGTGTAGTGTGATACTTGAACAAAGAATATATTCGCGTATCAATATTATTTTTAAAATATACTTTTATTGTGTTATTTTCTTATTTTTTTGTCTGCAAAGAGTTCAAAAGCATCTGTAGAAACTACAGTTTTTGTTTGTATGCAAAGAGTTCAAATGCATCCGTAGAAACTACTTTTCATTAGAAACATTAGAAAATAATTCGTCCTAGGAATTAATAAATTCAGATAATTTTCTTCAAAAACATAAGTATTTCATCAGACTGATTGATGGCTAACAACCTATTACATCAGAATGTTACAAAGGGTATGTTCGGAAATACTAACCGCTACCACCGGTGAAACCGGAGAGTTACCGGTCTTCAATCAAAAACAATACCGGAAACTTCACGGTAACTCCTCGGTTGCAACCGCTCTCACCGGCTTTTCAGCTCGGTTGCAGGTGACGTCAACGTACCAAGATGGCTGACACAGTTATTTTTCAGTGCGAGAAGTGTGATTATAAATCATTTAACTTTGAAAATGTGAAATCTCATCTGTTTCAAGAACATATAATAAATACCACTTCTTCTTCAAATTAATTGATTGATATCAATTGTTTATCGGCTGTCATCTTTTTGAATATAACCGATTTTCTATTCTCGTACTCACAAATAAACCTGGAACGAAGATTACCGATGACGTATGTCACCGCAACCGTACTAACTGACCGGTTAGTATTTCCGAACTTACCCAAAATTTTAGATACTACGTAATTAATTTTGTCAGAATGTTACAAAATATTAGGTACCTACATAATTTTGTAAAAAAAAACAGGTACCTACATAATTAATTTTGTAAAAACAAATTTACAACTTAATGCAAATGGAGAAATTTACTATGTTCATGGTTAATTATATCATCAAAATTTGGAGTACCTCGGTAGTGTACGTGGAATGTTACAAAATATTAGATATCTACACAAATTTTGTAAAAAAAAAAGTTTACAGTTTAATGTGAATAAGAAATTTATTATGTTCATGGTTAATTATATCATCAAAATTTGGAGTAGAATCCATTATTTTATTTTTTCTTTTCGCCTAGAATTTTACAAATACGGACCATAAAACTGTAATGTATTCTAGTTTATGCCGCGGGCCGTATAAGATGCCTTCGCGGGCCGCCTTTTGCCCACCCCTGCTGTAAAGTGTGACATTTTTATGAATTTATTTATTTTTTAAAACTGACGACGTCAGGGGCCGCTAAAAGCTCTAAAGACAGTATTGATCATGGTACTGATATAATTTATTGGAAATTATAAGATAAGAATGTTTAAAATAATAAAATCGAAACAAAATATAAATAGTTTTTATAACTTGAATAAAATTTTTGTTAATTATTCATCATTTATTGTCTTTATAAAATAAAATTTTAATAAACGAATAAACATTAATTATTCAATTGTTCGATCGAACATTATTTTATTAATATACAGTATTTTGCCATTCAAACATTTTGACACCAGTTAAGAGTACATTGAACTGAAATTAAAATATAATTAATTTGTTTTTATAAACAAAATACTGTCATAGAATGTAGAAATCAATAAATATTTTCGACTGCATACTTTATTTTCAACAAGTGAACATCAATCTTTATTTCATTCGTTAAAATTTATAAGAACATAAACATTTTCATCTGTTAAAGAAATGCCTGCATTGTGATAGCAGTTTGTATTAGCATTTTCATAAATTAAAAATGATTTTTTAAATATAAGTACGCATAAAACTAAATAAAATGGAAAACAATGAATAATTATACAGGTACTACTCACTTAACGACTGAGTTTCGTTCTCACGACTCGGTCGTAGAACGAATTAGTCGGTAAACGATCAAAATATGAAAAAAAATATTTTATAATTAAAAAATATTATTTATATTTTTCATAAAAATATAACAGACTATAATATATCAATATTATAAGATATGTTTATTCAGATAAGTTTTATGTTTTTTCCCCCTCCTTCCCATTTTTAGTTACTCCTTGAGCAATTTATATCTGAAATAAGACCAAAACTCTATAATAATGAGCTTAAATATGGTGAAATTATTCTACAGTTTAATGCTGAAAATGAAATTTCTGTTGTAACTGAAAATATTTTGCCTGTGATATGTGATTCTTCAATAAAAGTGCCTTTCAGTGTGGAAAAATTTTACTCAAATCTGAAAACAAAATTATTAGGCAGAGTGTTGTTATATATTGATGTCGTTCCAACAACTATGAAAGTTTTGAAAGGGTGAGTAATATTTATTTAAAATTTTTATATATATATTATTTTATAAATACAGTGCATTCTGCTTAATTGGACCACTGGATAATGGGCCCAGCCACTTATTAGGACCAAACTTGTAGAGCCTGATTCAAATGTGTTAAATTAAGCATAACTTACTCCATTTATTAGGACTAGTACGTTGCTTATTGGGACCAGTAGAATCAGTTCAGACTCATTCAAAATTTAGTGAGATGAAGCAGTTTGGTTTAAAAGCATTGCATTTCTGTGCATGTGACCTGTAAACACTAATGACATCAACAAAAGAAGTGTTAATTATAGCAGTTGAGTTCTATTTTTAGTTTATTGGTGGTGATTGTATTAGCTAAATGTTATTTCGTGCTTTTTCAAACTGTTTTGTTTTTAATTTTGCTTTTTTATTGTTGATAAACAATATGTTAAAAAGAAAAGATCTAACACTTGCTGAGAAGATTGCTTTGCTAGACAAAATCAAAAATCAACTTAATAGTGCAAAGTCGCAGTGTTCAAAAAATACCAATAATAACAATAATAATCTAATCTAATGGTTTCAACAACTCTGCACATCCAGAGTATGGCCTGAGCTCAGGTCTTTTTATTATTTCCTAAAATGAATATATCAAATCAAATCAATCTATCAATAATTAATGTCTACCCGAAAAAAACAAACAACTGGAAAACTTAAGGCTTAAAGTATCAAACAAGTATTAGATCTAAATAGTTAAAAATGATGTTAGAAAATAATACTAAAAAATCAAATAAATTCTCAAAACAAATAAAATTAAATAATAAAAATAATTTATTTGACAAACACTTACAAAAAAATATAACCAAAGCTTTATTTAAGCAATAAAAAATAAAGCACAAACAAGTTATCAATTTTTTTTAAAACTTGTTTAATCAAAATTCAAATAGCCAAATATTCAAAACAACAATAAATATAACCTTAAATATTAATTAATCCTAATACCTCCACCTCTGATACAAACTTAAGTCATAGCTGATCTTTACAAGAAGTTTAGAAGTCACTAATCAGCTCTGCTTCAATATGAAACACTTCGCTGTGTCAGTTGACACGTATATTTTTATCCAAGTGACTTACAGTTCTGAGCTTCTCTCATTTACATAAGTCATGCAACAAGTTCAAATTTTTTAGTTTACAGAGCAATCAATTCATGTCATCCTCTTTACAAATTAAATTATGTACCAAATAAAACATTGATAAGAGATCGTTCTTATATTCTCACATCGGATCAGTGGTAAATTATTTAGAATAAATGATGTCAAGAACCGAGAGAGTTCATCAGGAGACAGATTTCTGGTCCATAACATGAAATTTCTAATTGATGAGATGGAGAACATGAAAAATGAGTCAACTCTTAAACTAAAATATAATATATTAAATAATAATGAAAATAATAATAATTAATAAAGAGCATACTAAAATAATAATAGGAAAAGTCAGAGTCAACTTCTTCACAACAGCAGTCAAAAGCAGCTTTCGAACACACTTGAAGTAGCAAAAACAACAATTGCACATTTAATAAAGCAAGAAGATGAACTACAACAAACTTGAACATCCTATGAATGTCAGGAAGGAAGTTCTCATAAAAAAAACCAGAAGGAATGATGTAGAAGATGCACTAAAACAATGATATTCTGTTGTAAGCAAATAAAGTGTACATATCAGTGGAGGAATGCTGAAAAATAAAGCAGAGGAGTTTGCTAAAAAGATAGGCCAAAATGATTTCCAAGCAACAGATGGTTGACTGTCAAGGTGGAAAGCTCGGAATGAAGTTAAGTACAAAAAAGGACGTGTTGAGAAGAGTAGTGTAGATTTTGAAAGTGCTGACAACTGGAAATCAATGATGTTACCCAATTTGCTTCAGCAATATTCCTCTGATGATATTTATAATATCATCAGCATTATAAATGCTGATGAAACAGGCTTATTCTATCGTTGCATACCAGATGGTTCATTGGTCTACAAACACAAAATCTTAGTGAGTTCAAAAGAGGATATGGATTGAGTATGTATGTTATGCTGTGTGAACTTACAGAATTAGATAAATAAAAGCTTTTGGTAATTGGGAAAAGAGCAAAACTGAGGTGTTTTAAGGGATTAAGACTTAGAGAGTTTACCAGTTATCTACAAATGGGAATAAAAATGCATGGATGACATCTGAAATTCTTGAGCATTGGCTAAAAAATTGGAATGCTGAACTACAACATGACTCAAGAAAAATTCTGTTGGTTATTGACAACTGTTCTGTGTTATTTATTGAGTTCAGCTTTGTGTGCTATGTTATCTTGAAGATGACATATCACACAAAGCTGGTGAACTATACACTTGAAGTCATTGAGAATAATCTACACTGACATTAACAGCAAAAGAAATCAGTGTAAATATGACAATTTTTCAGGCAATCTGACAGCTGGCATGAAATCAATTGCAAGATAATTCAGAACTGTTTTGCCCACTGTGGCTTTAAGTATCCAGACATAAAGAATGCTGATGCAGTACCAGTCTAAACTGAGACTTCACTACCACTGCAACAAGTTCAAAATGTGGAGGAGTTTTTGCATGCTAATGAAAATCTTCAATATTATGATGAAAATAATCAAGAGGACCAGAATGTTGTTGATTCAAATTGCATTAAAATATTGCAAGATATCTGAAGACTCTCTCAAACTAAGTTTTTTTATAATACCCATATTCATTGATTGTTCATGATGTTGTAATGGAAGGGAAGAATTCCATTCGAATGTTGCTCATATAATCAATGCGGGGGTGTGCAGCATAGTTGTCAATAATCAACAGAAATTTTCTTGAGTCATGTTGTAGTTCAGCATTCCAATTTTTTAGCCAATGCTCAAGAATTTCAGATGTCATCTAAGCATTTTTATTCCCATTTGTAGATAACTGAATAAGTGGTGATGATGATGACATGCCCAAGTCTGAGCAAGTGAAACACAAAGGTGCAATGAAATATATTGCAGATTTACTGTATTATTTTATGCAGGAAGAAAAGGAAAACAGTCCCATGTCTGCACTGGATCAATATTATGATTTTGTTCATAAGATTCAATTGAGTGTGCACAACAATCAACATTGGATAAGTTCATAATAAATACAGTTGAATGTTTCATTAGTTGTAAGTTTCATTAGTTGTAAGTCAGTCATATATGCTTTTAATTGCTTCCATTATAATTTAATAAATATTATTGTGTTTTGCTTTAAACTTTAGTATTCTAGAATTGTATTTAAATTAAACAGACAAAGTTCAATAAACATTTATTTATTTAGTACTGTGACTATTTTTTCAGGGTGTCATATTTTTGTGACAAAAATTTTATAACTATCAGTATAAAAGGCAGGATTGCAGAGTTGGAGTCAGGAGTTGGAGAGTCAGAGGTTTTTGCGTGGAGTTGGAGTCGGAATTTTAAATTGTCAGGAGTCTGAGTTGGACCTTACAAATTTTAGGGAGTTGGAGTCAAATTTTTTTAAAAGGTAGAGTCTGAGTTGGATCATTTGCCATTCAATTCTGCAACCCTAATAAAAGATTCTAATGGGACCAGCTGCTTAATGGGTCCAAATTTCATCTGTCCCAATCTGGTCTGATTAAGTGGAATGCACTGTATATATACAGATACTCCTCACTTAATGACCTACCTGTTTAACGACTGCTCGAACTTACGTCCGAGCTTAAGAATATTTTTTTTTTATGGAATATTTGGTGTTTGCTCATATGCATCACTTATGACTTTTGTTTGTAATTTCCCCGCACTCGTAGTTCCAAACAAACTGAAGAAAAATACTGTACTTTGTGCATAATTAAGATATAAATTTGTAATTTGAAATTTAGTTCCAATATTTTAATATAGGAACAAGTTTTTTGCTTACCGACCAATTCGTTCTACAACCGAGTCGTAAGAACAAAATCCAGTCATTAAGTGAGGAGTACCCGTATATATATATATTAAGCATTTCTTTTTATATATATTAAAAATTTTGAATTGGCTTTATCGTGTTTAATAAAATATAAATAACTAATTATAATTAAAATATAATTAACTAAATAAAATAATAAATTTAAATAAATTAAGTGGACTTTGTCCATAAGGGGAAGTTTGACTAGGTTGTTCGGTTGATTTATAAATAAATATACAATAAACAATAATAATTAAAAAAAAGAATTAAACATGAATATAAAAATATCTTCTAATATGATTACAGGTAGGCCTCAATTAGTGCGAATAATGGGTCCCACAAATTCATCACACTATTCAAATTCACACTATTTTGAAGTATTAATTATATGTAAAATATGGTAATTGGTTCTTGCTTTGTGAAATTCCAGCCATTAGCCAAACTCATGCAATAACTCAATACTAACTGTTTAAGAAATATTTATTTTCATATTTTACATTGTTGATCATCATCTAAATTAATAACTTACCAGGAATTGCACCTCATACCATCATCAAATCAACTGCCAAATCGAAAGCGGAAGTTCACCACCACTTTTATGTCACTCAGTCACATCCGTTTTTTTTGGTTTGATGAGATCTATCGAATGGTATCACATTTGGCAATTCCGTGAAAAGCAGAATCCAATAGTGAATAGAGGATTACTTACAAGTTAGTTGCATATCACAGATATTAATATATTGTATAATATACTTGAATAATATAATATAGTGGACTCCCCTACAACACAGGGGATACGTTCCGCTTTATAAGACATCACGTTATACGAGATACGCAGTAGAGATACGATTTTATGCAAATTTAAACTTGTCTCCAGCTGATTGCAGATTGGTAATGAGATGTGCGTTAGTTTCGAATATGATTTTATTGTGCCAGAGGTTTTAATTAACGTGTTTTAAAGAAGGTTTTCTTTTAATAAAGAAAAAACAAAACAGAATACAGGTAACTAAATTTTAAAATATATTTTATACAAGTAGACTCCATATAACACGGACTTCGAAAACGCGGATTCGTATCATGCGATAGAAAAGTTGTTAAAATTGTCATGGAAACGAAATAAACATCGTTTGGTTTTCATTACCATCAACGGATATTATAAGTAACGTTAAAAAAATTAATCTTACGCGTTATACGGGATTGTTTATAGCGTTGTATGAGTACTAGTCGCAATTTTTTCGTCGAGTTATACGGGAACTTACTGTATAATGTAATAATATTTATGTAATAATAATAATTACAATAATTAGAACACTTAGTTAGGATACCTGATAACTTAACAAGAATAAATACTATTGTTTAAAAAGTTTATTTTAATATATAACATTTTATTAATAAATCACGTTTCAAATTAAACTATTAGTATCATTTTTATTTAATATCAAAATGAAATATTGAACTTCACACTTGATAGCAAATTTTGTAATTTTCTTTTTAAGTTTGCTATTAAGCACGATAAAAGTTGATATAGATTAGGGGTGGCCAACCTGTAGCACTTGCGCCAAAAGTGGCGCATTATAAAATTAGGACTGAACGCACACGAACCACAACAGAACCACGCCACAACCACAAAACGGTAATCTGTTTAAGGACAGTAGGAATTATAATTATATTAATATAGAAACGCATAATCTAACTCAGACGGACCACTAACTGAAGTCGTTTCAACTGCTGTCGCAACTTGTGGTCGCTATCATCCACAAAATTGTGGTCGTCAAGTGGTTGAGCGCAACTCACACAGTGCGACATACCGACCACTAGCCGCCGACAGCGCTTCCTGTCAAGCAGCAATCGGTAACGGATTGCGTATATATAAGTGGTTCGCGAGTAGTCGATTTCGGCCACAACCCAACCACACGCTAACCACCGTTTTGTGGTCGTGTTGTGGTTCTATTGTGGTTCGTGTGAGTTCAGCCTAAAAGTGACGCACTGAACCCCAAAGAAAAATTAAAATTTCTTATATAATTTACCTATATATACAGTATAATAAATCTGAAATGCTTGCGTGCGCATGTTCATTTATAACGCAAGAACGGCTAAATGGATTTTTATGAAACAACTTTTGTTTGTTAGGGGATTTATGCAGGAAAGTTTAAAGACAGATATTGATTATTAGAAATTTGAAACGGGGGATTTACGCAAGAAAGTTTAAAAATAGGTATTGATTATTAGAAATTGATTTTATATATTGTAATTGGCATAAATTACTTGATATAAAATCCAAGATGGACTATTAAAGCTATTTGAGCAATCTCATTGGGTTATAGTGGCCAAGCGACATATTAACGGGCCGATATCTTTGAATTACTATGATCGTGTCTTTGGTAACTGAGCAGTCTCATTGGATCATAATGACCACGTGATTGTTGGATGTGATCCCAATGAGACTTCTCAGTTACTAAATTAATGGCGGATATCGAGAATTGTACTGTATATTATTTCGTTTAACGATTGAACTTCAGAACTCATATTAAAAGATTTAAAAAAAATTAATATTTCTCCAATTTTCTATTGATTATATCTTACATATATTTATTTAGCGTTAACTTTGATTAGGCTTCGTAACCACATGGTCGTTTAACGATTGAACTTCAGAACTCATATTAAAAGATTTAAAAAAAATTAATATTTCTCTAATTTTCTATTGATTATATCTTACATACAGTATATTTATTTAGCTTTAACTTTGATTAGGCTTAGAAATCGAATATATATATATATATACACACACACACACACATATAAATGTAGGTGTTAAATATATCCATATTATCGTATTTTAAGAGGGCTGAAAAGGATATACGTTTATATGACACATCTCATCTATATATATATATATATATATATACACACACACATATAAATGTAAGTGTTAAATATATCCATATTATCATATTTTAAGAGGGCTGAAAAATATATAAGTTTATATGACGCATTTTAAGTAAAAAATGAAAAAATTGACTCATGAATTATAAAAGGTTGGCCACCCCTGATATAGACAATGTATTTCTATCATTTTCAATTAAAAATGAACAGAATATACTATAAATATAAAATAAATTCTAAAAATAGCGAAAAACAAATGTTATCAAATTTTTATCAGGCGTGACCATGATAATTATTAGATACACGATTGTTATCTTTTTCAATTAATATTTATATTACTTAATAAAATATCAAATCATCATCAAACAATAAAAAAATATTTATTCTGTTCACTTCGTAACGCCAGTTTTTAATATGTCAAAGAATCGCTTTTTCAGCATTAAAAGCCTATTCTATTTATATTTACCTAATATTTGTCATTTAGTAAATATTTAGATTATAAAATTTTCACTAGGAATAATAATAATTTATATCCAAGATTGATTTAGCATTAATCATTTAGGTAGTATGTTTAACAAGAGACAATTTCTGATTTTTTATAGCATTTAAAATTATAATTAATAAAAATAATACGACAAACATCCTATCGAATATGAGTGTTTCCATTCGAACCATCTTGGCTCATAAACAAATTTATAGTTAAATTTGACAATGAAAATAACAATGTATTCGTTAGTAAGAAAATCAGATGAAAGAATTATCAGAATAATGCGATAATTGAATATATAATTGATTGATTAATTTATAAAATTTAGTTTATTGGTCAGTTATAAACGGGCTAGCATTTGAAACTTAAACAGTTACGTAAATATATATATATAATAATATGTTGTATAAGTCGCTTACTGTATATAACCAGTATATTTTTAATAGGTAAGGCGCATTTTTTCTTTGCAAAAACATAATAAATACGGTAATTCTGTTAAGAACTAATTTACTCTTTGAATATTATATGGCTACTGTTTTGGGCGATAAAAAAGAACAATTAAAATCTGCAATCAAAGACTTCTCAATGCTTATGATTCTTTATAAAATTTCAGAAAAAATTTATCAGATAATAAAAAATTATTTTAGGGGCATTGGAGTTTTGCATTAATCTTCATCCTTGAAGACCTATTAGCAAAAATAGTCATTGTATGGGCAATCAACAATAGGCCCTGGAATAGCCCTACTGTTTAATAATCTCTAGAAGACATTTTTATGCTGCTTTCCAGTAGCATTCAATATTTTTATATGGCCTAAATTCTAGGATTAAGAACTTAGCGCGAAGGCTATCTTTAACGACAGAATATCTCTATTCAATTTCATGAAAATCTTCTAATTAATTCAAAAGTTATTAGTGATGGATATACCCAACACTGTAAATTTATAAACTATATATTTTTTTTTCTTTCATTTCGGGCTGGCCACGCTCGGATGAGCGAAGTTTGACGTTGACGTGACTGTAAATTATATTAATTCAAAAGTTATTAGTGATGGATATACCCAACACTGTAAATTTATAAACTATATATATTTTTTTCTTTCATTTCGGGCTGGCCACGTTCGGATGAGCGAAGTTTGACGTTGACGTGACTGTAAATTATGGTTTCCCATGTTTATTTAATGACTTGGTAGCCAAGATGTTGTCAGACTGTAAACTAGCCCATACAGTACACCAATATGCCGAATTATTTAAGCAAAAGTTTTCTGCTGTGAAAATGATAAAGTAATAATTATATAGATCAAAACGGTTCAAAATTATATTTAAATATATAACGCGAGTTTATTGGAAGTTGAAAAATTATAATTTTTAAAATATAATAAATGTATATTATTGACATAATACTAAGTTTATCCCTGGCTATATAATTGAAGTATTGCACTTATGGATATACAATTGACTTAGATAAAATAGAAATTTTATATATTAAAAAAATGAATAAAATTATAAATACTGTATTTTAAATATTCGCCTTTTAAAAAGTCATGGTATTACTTCGATGAGTTGTAATTTATTCTATCAAAATTTTGAGTTTTATTTCGCCAGTGGATTTTTGTCTATGTACAAATATTTCGTAACTTATCAGCGGGCCCTGATACAAATAACATTTGCGGGATATTTGGTCGATGCCCCAAATCCAGAATGCTCCAAAATTTAGTGTTTTATATTAAAAAGAAATAAAAATTTCACCAATTTATTTCTGACGGACCCGGACTCCATCTTATCTCTCCCAGGTTCCGCTTATCAGTAGATTTTTTTAAAAATAAAAAAATAGCTCTCTTATTTTGTTATATGAATTATTTGGACTATTTTTTTGTCAGTCGAGTAGAATAATAATACAATACTGTATTTAAAATATTTATTGTGCGTGAAAATATTATTAAGCTGTAGAATATTGCTTTTTGTGATATAATTATTAATAATATAATAGAAAGTTTCAGTATTGTGTATATATTTTATCGAAATCTCTTAATATTGCTCCAAAATAAGTGAAATACCTTAACTCTTATAGACCTGATATCGATCATTTTCAATCAAGAAAGTTTCAGTATTGTGTATATATTTTATCGAAATCTCTTAATATTGCTCCAAAATAAATGAAATATCTTAACTCTTATAGAACTGATATCGATCATTTTCAAAGAAGGCTTGCTCCTCTAGTGAGACCTATTAACAGATCGACAATCTTAATTCGTATAGCTTTATTTCATTTAGGGATTTAAGGATTTTTTTAATGAAAAGTATCAAAAACATGTAGAATCAAACAATAGAAACGGCCACGTGATTGATTTATCAATTGTAACTAAATTGTCTAAAAATTTCTCTCTTGTTTCGTAAATTAAGTTTTAAAAATTGATCGGTTCAGCTTCTCATGAATTGGATATTTAATATTACAGAAAATCTAAATGTTCGCTGTAACAATAAATGAAATGTTTGAGTTAAATTTTATGTTTGGAAAAAATATTTTTAACAACTAACTTTTTTCAAGAAACGGCCACGTGATTGATTTATCAATTGTAACTAAATTGTCTAAAAATTTCTCTCTTATTTCGAAATTAAAAATTGATCGGTTCAGCTTCTCATAAATTGGATATTTAATATTACAGAAAATCTAAATGTTCGTTGTAACAATAAAGGAAATGTTTGAGTTAAATTTTATGTTTGCCAAAAAATATTTTTAACAACTAAATTTTTTCGACAACAGACCAGACATCACTCTCATAGACAAGCAAAACAAAGTTACCTACATTATAGACAAATCAATACTAGATACACACAACATTCAGATTGCATTCACCCAAAAAATTAGCAAATACAAAAACTCTCACAAGAAATTAAGCATCTCTGGGGAATGCAAAAGGTAGTCATAGTACCCATTATTTTCTCCTCCACAGGAGTAATCCCTCATACACTACACAAAACCCTCAAAACATTAGATCTATATCTCAAGACATATGTAACACTTCAAAAAGCATCACTACTCAATACATGCAATATGATAAGAAAGTTTCTCAGCACTGACACAGACAATTAACACACCATTAAATATCACAAGTAGCTATATCTTGACTTGTGTCCGACATAGCACTTTGACCTGGAGTTACTCCCTGCCCAATTTGATATACTATATAATAATAATAATAA
>AYEL01051221.1:0-18965 GCA_000484575.1 Olivierus martensii | reverse complement strand
AAAAAATTGCAAAATATATAATTTATTTATAATAAAAACTCCATTTTTTATTAATATCTAAGCTGCAAAAATTAAATTGTTTATATTATTATTTAAGAATTGTATTTCAAAGTCAGTTATTTTCTAATAGTAAAATCATTCTTAATATCACGAAATTGTTAAATTTGGAATTTTTTGACAATATTTTAAGAATTTAATTAAAATTTTTTTTTTTAAAGAAATGTATGGTCAATATCACGAAATTGTTAAATTTGGAATTTTTTGACAATATTTTAAGAATTTAATTAAAAAAAATTTTTTTTTAAAGAAATGTATGGTCTTTATTTTAAGCACGATAAATTGATAAACAAACGAATAAAAGTAACGAATTCGATAATATATCTAAAACAATCGAGTTGATATCTTTTCCCATTTATCCGAAAATACAAATGGCTTATTTGTTTTCAAAATCGTTTTTGGGTAAGGAATGATTGATTATTTGAAGAGGCTAAATCTGGTATTTACTTACACTAGAAGATTCCATTCCCCTGTCGGTACACAACTCACTGTCTAGCTGACAGTCTCCAAATATTTGACATTAAAATTGTATATGTGAGACAGTTAGGTCGGATGTAAATAAAAAAGTTTTACCAAAGATATCGAAAACAAAACTAAGAAAATCAAATAGTGTAAATCACAATTAAGTGCATTTATTTTTAACAAACAAAATATAAAGCAACAAAGATATAATTTGTATAATAATATATGTCATCTTTTGCCGTCTAATTGTTGGTTTGGCCCAAATAGTGTAAATCACAATTAAGTGCATTTATTTTTAACAAACAAAATATAAAGCAACTAAGATATAATTTGTATAATAATAATAATATATGTCATCTTTTGCCGTCTAATTGTTGGTTTGGTCAGGATTGTTAAATTTTTAATATATTTTATGTTTTAAATGACAGAAATTTCGGAAAAAATTTTTAAAAAGATAAATTGTTAAAATTGGAAAGGCTCAGTATTGCTTGGATTAGAGTCTAATCCAAGCAAAAGTTTTTCTGCTTGCAAGCAACCCTACGCTCCTGTCACACTCTGTGTGACAAGAAAGGCTCAGTATTGCTTGGATTAGAGTCTAATCCAAGCAAAAGTTTTTCTGCTTGCAAACAACCCTACGCTCCTGTCACACTCTGTGTGACAAGAGCGTAGGTTATCAGATGCTCGAAACCGTCCTAATATTGTGATTATATTAAATGAATGAAATTTAGAAAATACAAATAAAAAGAAAATACAGCGCGGTATCTAAATTTATTATTCACTTTATGAGTTATCCGAATAATTAATTACAATTACACGAGATAATGAATAAATGTTTTCGTTATCTTCTTAATTTTTAATGGTCACCATTTTTGAATTAATCCTTGGGTTCCATTCAAATCTTAATTTTTTATAAAATATATGTGTCGGTAATTATGAAAGTAGTTTGTAAGTCATTTTATATAGCTTGTGGAAACAAAAGTTTGTGTTACAAAGTAAAATTTTACCATGACAAAAAATGATTTATTTTACATTTGCTTCTTGTTTTTATGATCTTAAAAAAATATCTTACAATCCAAAAAGTCAAAATATTTTAAAGCAAAATATATATGACTTAGACCACTTTCATAGTTACTGATACACATCTATTTCGAAAATGTTTTTCTTTAATACTGTATATAACATTTATCGCTTTTTTACTTAAAAACGAAACAGCTGAATTGAATCTCGTGTAAATCATCACAAAACTTATATTAATTTAGATTTATCTCCTGTTTGTTTAAACTTATAAATCATGGTGGAAAAATATACTATAAGCGATGTTTTATTATATCGATTTATTGAAAAAAATGACCAGCAAGATAAGAAATATTCAAAGTTTTATAAATATTAGAAAGCCATTCAGAACTAGCACTCGACTAAATTTTGAAGCCGGAAATACTGTCACATCTGGCAGAGAAAGCAATATCAAATTTGAAATAAAAAAAAAAAACTTCGAAACACTGCTTCCTTGTTTATTTTAAATAAAATAATCAAGGTGAGTAGGCCAATTTTATAGATTACAATATCGAGTTTTCGTTTAATTAAAGCTCAAAATATTTTATAAATAAAATGTTTTATTTTATAACACCGAAGCTTATAATTACGAGTAAATATTTTCAGGTAATTATATCAAAATTAGTATTTGTGTAGTAGTGATGCAGCTGCAATGCGCGACCCTCTGTCATCACCATCAATTTGTCCCACTCCCGAGTTAAACTGATGTCCTCAACAGATGTGTGACCTTTGATGAGTAAATAATGACCACAGGTGTAGGTTAGATTTCTGCAGCAAATAATAATAGAAAGATTTTTAATAGACGTAGCGTTATAGTTTTTAATCGTTAATTTTTGTATAACTTTTGAAATTCGAACTACCTTAATCGAAATAAGTTGTTTACTTTAAATCACAGAATATTATTGTTTGGACTTTTTACGAGATGATTCAGAAGTAAAAAAACCGGTAGTAAAAGAAGGAGAAAAACAAACAACTTAATTTTGAACAGAACTGTCACCAAACCAAATATATCCTGGTGGCAATGACGTCATTCGAAAGTGTCATCATCAGTCAGAATCAAGTGGATACCATACCAGACCACCGTCTTGCACGTGGCAATCTGCATCCTGGTATACCACTGTGTCACCATATGGTTTCTTTTCTTTCTTTCTTTTTTTATTACTAGGGAATTCTGGATAACGGAACTTAAAAGTCTGGCTAATGTTCTGTGTGATTGATGAGGAATGGTAAACTTGGTAAACACGAGTTACTAATACCAACAAATCATTAAGGGTCGAAATTTGAAGATATTTAGAATATTTATATATAAAATGTAATTAAGTAGATCTAAAAAACAGTAAAAAATGATTCAGTTCTGAGAAACTTGACAAAAATAAACAAGTTTTCGATACTAAAATATGTACTCGAAAGAAAAATGGCTACAAAAGTAGCCTAACTGATGTCAGTATTTTTAAATTTACAGCTACATCTCTAACTTTAGGATATCCGCGGACTCTTCCAGATGATGAACACCGAATAATTTTTCATTTATTTAAAATAGCATGCACAATATATTCTAATTTTTATTTTTATTGAAAACTAGAATTTAAAATATTCTATTATGAAATTTTTATTCATAATTAAGCCTATTTCTGATACATAATTGTATATATCTTTTTATAGTTTAAATTTTGCATTACAGTAATACCACCACTTACGTAAATTCGGAGATACGTAACTTCTCATCCTCCCCCTGGTCCACTTGTTTGTGTTTCACAGTTACATAGTGCACATATGTGTGTACAGTAAGACCCCGTTTAACGCGGGAGGATACGTTTCAAGGAAACCAAGCGCTAAATGAAACAGCGTTAAGCGAGGTCTTACCGTACATATTTCATTTCCGTGTTGATTAATTAATTACGAATCTTTAATTGCAACTACACATTATAAACTTTTATAATTTGTTGTTTTCTTGATAATAAAGAGCCAATTAAAAACCTAATACGTATGTACCCGAAATTAGATTTGGGAATCTGTAGGTACCCCGACTGGCGTTATGCTTCCCAGTTCCACGCATTACGTAACTCCGGGGTATAACTGTATTTGATGTGACTTCATAAAAAATTTTACAATATAAAGCATGTATAGAGCTTAAAAATCTATGTATTATTAACTAAATTTACGATTTATTATCTTAGGTTTGAGTAAAAACAACACAAAAATGCATAAATCTAAATGTTAGTTTAAAGCAAATATTGATATATAAGATAAGAAGATCACAACCTTTATTATACTTTTAAAATACATTTAATTGATCTAAATATAAATGCTTTAAATTCATTAAAAAATTGTATTTTAAAATAATTCTGTAGGTCTACTATTAATGCAAAATATATGCAATGTCAATTTTGTTGTTACTAAAACCTGTACACTTTTACACAATATCCGTATACATTTTTTTAATAAAACGATTAAAATTTATGGAGAATAATAATCGTTTATTTTTTAACTAATTCTAAATAATTCAAAATGCCTTTCCTTTCGAGGATTATTCGCAATTATTGACTGTGTGATCCAAAGAATACGGATTCTGTCGTTTGATCCTATCTCGAGCCGCCATATTGATGGCATTCTTTGTTCTCTTCCACTTCATACGTCTGTTTTGAAACCAAACCTTTACCTGAAAGAAGAATATTAAGCATTTTAAAACACTTTTTGATTTCGTATTAATAAAAAAATTAATTTAAATCTAAGAAATCATTCAAGATAAACTGATACATAAAGTACAGTAATGATTTATATTCATACTTATTTGCTTTCATTTTTTTGCATTAAAATTAATTATATATAAATACATTAAACTTGTGAATATTTTTAATTAAATTCATTCATATTTTACAACTGTCAGTCCTTATATAGGCCTATATCTGATATAAAAATATTTTAATGAAATATAGTCGAGTTATTAAAAAATTAATTGTATAGAGGACTCACGTACAACGCGGGTGATACGTTCCGCGTTATACGAGACACGCATTATCAGACGATTTTATGCAAATTTAAATTTGTCTCCGAGTTCCAGCACCGATCGCGTATCGCTAACGAGATACGCGTTAGTTTCACATATGATTTTATTTCGTGCAGAGTGTTAATTAAATTTTTTAAAGAAAGTTTCTTAAAGGAAAAACAAAATAGAATACAGGTAACTGAATTTTAAAAAATATAATTCCAGCACCGATCGCGTATCGCTAACGAGATACGCGTTAGTTTCACATATGATTTTATTGCGTGCAGAGTGTTAATTAAATTTTTTAAAGAAAATTTCTTAAAGGAAAAACAAAATAGAATACAGGTAACTGAATTTAAAAAAATATTATATACAAGTCGACCCCGTATAACACGGATTCCGAAAATGCGAATTCGTATAAGCAGACGGAAAAGTTGCTAAAGTTGTCGTGGAAACGAAATAAACATGGTTTATTACAATCAACGAATATTTATATGTAAGTAACGTTTAAAAAAATTTCAAAAAATGTTTCATGGATGCCATGTTTTTTGGAAGCTTGTTTAGACCAAGTTAATAGCCTTTTAGGCTTCCTCCACATGACTAGTTCACTTTTTGAATAATAAAAATTATATGTCATAGGAGGAATCAGAATTTTAACGATGCTTAGGTGGGGCATGGCTAAAAAAAGGTTGGGAACCACTGTGATAGAGATAATGGATATATAGCCTACTATAAGATCATTTTTAATATTGGCTGAAAAGTTACTGATGATTTGTGAATGAAAAATAAAATTTACCTGGATTTTTATTAGGCCTAAATATAAAAAAGATGCCTTTGTTAATTCTGAAGTTGGTAGAATATAAATTAATCCTTTAAAAATTTCTCAAAATATTATTGTATAAAATATGAGCTATAAAAATATTTTATATCGGATAAAGAAACTTTTACTCGCATTCTTTTCTATCGTTACAGATCTGGGTCATTGGGTTAAAAATGCATTATTTTTGCTAAATTATATATTTACTTTTATAGGCCTTATACAGTACATTTCGAATGGTGAATTACAGAGACTCATTTCCAAATAAATAATTATTTAATTGAAAATAGGTTTCGCGTTAACGGGGTCGAGCGAATCCAATCTAGCATTCCATATACGGATATATAGCGCATTTAATATATTAATAAAATACTAAAATGAAATTTAAAGTGATTGCTACGAGTTCTATTTTAATAAACAAAGTATGTATTGTATTGCCAGAATCGTGTTTTATTTAAAATTTTTAAATGTCATAAACAAAAAGATTAATTCTAATAATTTATTTTAAAAGGATTATTAGAAAACTTTTTATTATTCATTAATATTTAAATAATTAAAAAAAAATTAATTTTTATATTCCAGTTTAAATATTTAAATAATTAAAAAAAAAATTAATTTTTATATTCCAGTTTGTTTATACTTTTAATTTTTTCATATGATTTTAATCTCGACCTATATAACACCTATCCAACTATAATCTCGATCTTTGTCTGAACTAATTATCTTTCTTAATTGTCTTAACCTTAATTTAGTATACCATATTTTCTCTCTCTCTCCAAAGATACCTACTTCTTTGGCACTATAGCTGTAAAAATTAATCTTTATTACTTATAATATCTGTAAAAATAATTATTTCGTACTGTTTTTATTAAAAATATCGGTAGATGTTTAATCATCAAAAAAAAAAAAAAATGCTTAATCGGTATGGCAATAAATATTAAATTATCATCATGAACGTAACATGAAATAATGCGTGTAATTATAATATTTCTTTTTTTATAAAGAAAAATAAATTTTTTAACAAAATAATGATCAAAATCATGTACTGTATTGGAAAATTTAATTTGAAAAAATGTTAACAAAAAAATTGTCTATTGAGTCAATATTGATCCAAAAATCTGTGAATTTGAACTTATTCTTTTATTTGGAGAGTTTTAACTTAGGAAAGCAATTTGGGAAATTTAATTTATTTCTATGGGTGCTCTTTATTTAATTCATATAGTAATATCAGAATTAAATTTTTGAATTTTATTTTAAAATACAGTAAAAATCCAAAAATCCGGAACTTGGTCTGTCGAAATTTTCGGATTTTTCCAGATTTTTGGACAGTAGGCTACTTTTAAAATTCAAATTTAAAGAACAATAAAGAAAAAATTAGCAGAAATATTTTAGTTTATTCATTAAAAAACACAGAATGCTTCATTTGCAGAATCCAAAATGAGTAACTCCATTTTTTGTAAATTTTTCAATTTTAGCACCGGAGCACACGATTGATGCAAATAAGAACTTGGATACTATAATTGAGAAATTTACGAAAAATGGAGTTAATCACTCTGGTTCTGATAATCTTATTTATCGAAATGAGTACAATATATTTATCCATTCATTATTTTTTCATTTGTTGAGTCTGCTGCACTATTCGATGGGCGAGTGCTTTCGCATCAAAGTCTGGAAGTTTTAAAAAGTTTTCAAAAAATCCGGATTCTTGGATGGTACATATTTCTGGGATGCAGATTTTTGAATTTCGCACGCGAATGTCAATTCATAAAGTAAAATGATTGGATATTTTGTGTTACGTCATTCAGAGTATTAAAGTTTTATGTCAAAGTATTCAATGACACAAAATGGATATTTTGTATCCATTGTGTCAAATGGATACTTTGTATGTATTTTTTAATTCAAATAAAAATATTAACAATGAAAAATATTAATAATGCAAATTTTAAAATAAATGTTAAATGTAATTGCATAAACTCCTTACCCAACATGCAAAGATACCATTAAATAATCTGAATGTATAAAAAAAGCATTTCGTATAGGCTAAATTTGAAAAAAACATTCGAATTAAAACTGAGATATAAGTTTTCTAATAATGTCATTCATTTTAAGATCAGTCAGTAGTTCAGCAAATCATAATGTGCGGATAGATATTATTATAATAATATATAGCAGCTGTTCCCAATGTTTTTTGTGTGGCCAACCTCTCACAAAAATTTATGTGGAATTCCATAACAATACTTAGCAATTTCAGCGATTAAACATTACTAAAATTGGAAAAATTTACATCCTAAAAAAATAATAATAATAACATCAATGCGTAACGATAGATCTTTAAAAATAAGAAAACGTATATCATGGAAAAAATCATTTATTTTGCAAATTAAAATATCAAGATTAACAAGTAACAGATTCTTCTATAATAATCAATGGCAGTATTTTTGTCATGTTTCAGTATAACAAACGACGTTCGTCAAACTAGGACATACGTTTTTTAAGTATTAAAAGCAATGTTCATAATAACAGTCCATAAAAAGATTGCCTATTCTACTTTCAAAAGAAAAGAAAAACGGTCAGATCAATTATGTTATTCTCTTTGATCTGACCGTTGTCAAGTGAAGGGTCCCATACCCCCTTCACTTGACCATTGTCAAGTGAAGGGGGTATGGGACCATTGGACAATCCTTTGGGGGTCGGGAGTTATCAAAAGGTTAAGAACCTCTACTTTAATCCGATCTTGGTTCTATTCCATATGCTTTTCAGGCCTAGGTTATTTGATCCCCAATTTTCACTTTATACTAATTTATGGAATGTATTTATAAAAAGAAAATTTTATCAGACAGCATTCTATACAGTAAAATATTTTAGCGAATCACCAAATGAGAATCGCTGATAAATTCGGTAAATGATATACAGTAATTCAATAAAATATAATATAATTGTAATATTTTTAGAATATTAATTTGAGAATTATAACAGATAAACTAGTATGTTATGGTTGATGAAGATATTTCATATGTGAATTATAATTCACGATAAACTAATGCTGCTTCCATTCCTAGGCATTATGTCGTCCTTGTGCCAAACATTTTTAATCGCTTCTCACTAAAGAGAAGCGATTAAAAATGTTTGGCACTTTAAATTAAAATTGTAATTTCCGTTGCGTATTGAAATTTTATAATTCGAAAATTTTCAATACTTAAGATTTTTATCAAATCAATACATTTGCACGATTTTTCCAGGAACGTATCTACCGTGTAAATCGAGGGCTGAGTGTATATATATATTTTATTTCTAAAAAGTTTTCGATTACTTCCTCTTTCTAAAAACTTCGCATTATCTTAAAAATATATTAAAACTTAGTTTTCATTTTAAATTAAAATTGTAATTTCCGTTGCGTATTGAAATTTTATAATTCGAAAATTTTCAATTCTTAAGATTTTTATCAAATCAATATATTTTTTTTAATAATAGTACTGTTGATGTTTTATCTTTATTCAATGTGACTAGAGATTAGCATCAAGTTACTTTTAGTTCAAGAAAAAAAATTATTACTATACTGTTGACAGTTTTCTAATCATTATAAGGAGAGCAGATGGATTTGATTTCTTTCCTTGCTATTCTGAACATAGTGTCGGAATCATATGTTGTTAGGTCAGAAATTCTAAAAGTATTTTTCTTGTAGGTAAAAGAAAAATAGTCTATATAAAAATCAACTTACAGTAGCAGCTGTTATTGCTGTTTTTTATAATATTGAAACTGATTAACACGCAACTTTTCTTTATAGTTATTCATTTTAAAGTCTTTTTAGGAAATGATGGTCTTTCGAGTGAAAATTGTCGAGTTGTTTCAACTGAAGAAGTGAAGAATTTGCTGGAACACTAAGAATTTTTTTTTACAGTTTTATATCTTCAGGGATTTTCTGAATGTTTTCGATTTTCAGTTATTCCGCATGACTATCATTATTTGAAGTATTTGTTATGTTCACTTTTTAAGACAAAAAGTTCTTTATTTTGAAATCGTATTAATAAAATTTTTAAATTCGCAACCATAATTTAATTATAATAATAAAAAATAAAGTTCTTAAAAAATAATATTATTAACATTTCTTTAAAACAAAATTTGAATAAAATTAGCATTTGTTTTAGCAATATTTTTGTTTTTTTTTTTCATCTATTCTTAAAACTCTCATGCGATAATATAGATGTTGGTATTAAAAGAAATTGGATTTAATACTGCCATCTAATTAAAGAAAAAACATTTTAAAGAAGCATACGTTAATTCGGATTCTACAAAGAAACATTTGGCATAGAGAATTAATTAAATAAAATATCTTTAGAAAACATAAAAGCCATAGATGTAAGGAACGATAAGAAGAAAGAATTCATCTTCAAATTCAGTATACGTTGATCCCTTTTGATTAAAATACTTACTTTTATTATAACTATTAAACAACATCTTTCAAAATAAACTCACCACTAACAGAACGATCTTTTGGATCTCGAGTCAATAAAATTCTTTTAACTGGAAATTCGTATTTTTGAGGAGTTCTGATCACAGTTTGTCTCTGTAAAATAAAATTCTTATATAATGCTAATTTTATTAGCGGAGAAAATTAAAATTCATAACTGTTCTTACTTGCATTTTCCTCATTTGTCTTAGGAGTGTATTATCTGTCATTGATTCCGAATCAATATGTGATTGTTTGTCAGAATCACTACACTGTCTCACATATTGTGTTTGAACTAAAATAAATAATATATAATTTTATTTAATCATAAAATTTTAAATTTGGTTTTAGATTTTATTTGTACAAACGATAATATAAAACTCAAATATCAATTCTATTTTTTAAGGATATACAGTACAATATTTTTATTTATTGTATTTATTTGATATACTGTATTCCAATTGTCAACAATTCTCAATTTTTATTAACTTAGTACTGATATTTATTTTCGAAAAAAAGATAAAGCAAACAAATATAATGAGAATCTTCGTTGCAGTGAAAAATGATCAATACAATTCCAAAAGAAATAAATTGATATACAGTATATTTTTTCCTTGAAATAACATTTTGTTTTATTTTTTAAATAATAAAATGCATTAAGCATTTTATAAATTAATGCAATAATATTTATTCATACAATATGGCAATTTTGGCAATTTTTTATATATTTTTAAAACTAGAATTTTTGAAGAAAAATTTCAATCGATGATAAAAATCTGTTTTGATCCTAATATGTATTATGAACCAGTTGAAATATAATATTTGCTTAAAAATTAATGTATTTTATTACTGATTATCAATATAGTATATCTAAAAATAACGAATATATGAAGAATATGTGAATGCTTTTTATTATTAAAATTTGATCAATTGCTGTATTAGACGAGCTAATATTAATATATCAAAAAGTAATTATAGGTCTATATTATTATTAAATTACGTATTGCAAAGCTGTAACTATCAACTGAGTTGGTTAATTGAGTCAGTTAATTGAGTCCATTTTACTATTTGTCAAAAGATCTAATTAGATAAATTATTATCTCCACTGACCTTTCTAATATATTTATACTAATATAATATGGCTTTGAAATGCAATTTTAATGAAAAAAATATAATTTAATCTCCAAATATATATTTCTTATGAAGAAATTTTGATATTATAATCAAGGATAAAACTGTTTTTAGACTATGCACGAATTCTATGATGAGATATTCATTGATGTATATATTCGAAATTTTGTTTCGCTATATAAATCTTATCTGTAACCAATTAAATGACCAAATCCGGCTGTAATAATGGCTAGAGGTAATTTCGGATAAAATTAACTCTTTTTCATAATACCTGTTTCGGTTCTTCCCGTCTGATTGCCAATTGGAGAACTTCCCAAATCTTCTAATAGTTTTCTCGATCTGCTTGGCATATCTGGCAATAAAGGCATCGCTGGAGTTGGATCGGTATCTGTTGGTGTTTCTAATTCGATAAGTGGTGTTGGCTTATTTATCAAGATATTCGAACTCTGAACAGTGTCTGTAGGAAAAGTGGATGCGATTCTAGCTATACTTTCGTCTTCGGCAGTATTATCTGGAAATTGAACTGTTGACGATGAGGATTCTCGTTGATACCACGAACTCTCATGTGCACTGTATCTAAATCAATTTTATTTGGAAATTGATTTTAACGAAGATTCGTTAAGAAATAATTTTTTATTAGATTAATGTATAATATATTTATAAAAGTAATTTTAATAAAATAATGTTTTATAATGCAATGAATGAGAAGCTATAATTTATAATAATCAATCTTATAATATAGCATTTTCTAATTGTGCATATAGTTGAGTTTTAACACTATATTTGCATATAATATATTACAAACTTGAAACGAAAGAGTCAAAAAAATATTTGCACTAGCATATTTTAAAAATATTGTTTATGAATCAATCAATCCACAGTTGTTGATTGAATCTAAACAAAATTTTTAAACATTTAATTTAAGTAAAACTAAAATACAGTAACGTACTATATACAAAAATACAATTTTTAAAAATATGAAGCATATAGTTTTTATTCGAATATAATGTACAAGGTAAGTCATTTGATTTTTATTTTTAAATGCATCTTCAGAACCAAATAATTTTGAATTTGTAGCTGCTGGAATTGAATTCAATAGAAAATATTCTTCAAGTATTAAAAATTATATATAAAAATAATATTTATTCCTCGGTTCTGTAATAAATAAAAATTTTTCAATTTCAACTTACTACGACATGAATGTCATGCTAAAGAATTCAGAAGTTTCTGGTACTATTTTGCATTCAAGATTATTCAAAATATTATATCATTATTTGAATATTTTTGTTAAATTTCTCTTTGAACATATCATATATATTTTTCGACCAAAATTCTGACGTAAATAATTTGATTCCACTAAAATGTGTAATTCTTTTCAACTTTTCATGCTCTGACACACTTCAATCACCAACAACTCTTGTCAAATAACATTTGGCATAAATGAGAATCGAAAGATTCATTTCTCGCATGGTTTGGACAGAGATTTCCAATTTCTGATTTAAATGTAAATTTTCTCCAAAAGTAAATTTCGCAGAACTCATCTTCCACCATTAAAACGATCGAATTCTAAAATAGAAACCAGAAAGACCAAATAGTCAATCCATATGTAAGCTATAGTATCAAATTCTGGAACAGTAATTTTCGACTTTAAAAAATGTAATGAAAATAATTATAATTAAACTTATAATTATAGTTATAAACTCTTATTAATTAAGACTAATAATAATGAACAGAGAACCGGCCGTATTAATTAGATTAATCATCATATCCGAATTAATTATAAGGAGCTTATTTAATATTGCTCTTAGATGTGTCAGTGTAACATAACAACTCATAATAATAACATGTGAGATATATGAGATGTTATATCATTAATGTCATTCGATATCGATCGCATTGATTCTTCTGAAAATATTAGAAAAATCTCTTGTATCCAACGGATTATCACAGGATTCCAAGATAATTTTTGTTCTTACATTCAAATATTTTTACATTTGGAATTTTTCATCTTCATATAAAATTACACTGAGCTTATAAAATTCTTCGACAATTTTATTTGTAAAATGAAAGGATTAATAAAAAATATGAAATCATATCTTTCTTTATAGGAAAATAACATTGATTTTTTTCTGGAATTAATGACAGATAATAAAATATTTGCAACAATCACAGTGGTGAAAAAAGTAAAATGAACTACTAAAAAGCAATTGTATTTCCTTCAACAACAAAAAAAGAATAATAATTCAAGTTAAATCTGTAAGATAATTAAGTAGCTATGCAAATGGGAAATTTTGCAGTCACGCACAAAGAAATATAAAAATTTATATCATGCACTCGTACAATTCAATACCATAATAGAACGAGACCATTTACCTTAATACTTGCTGCATGAAAGTACATCGACATCAGAAACAAGCAATGTTCGAGTTAGAATATTCATGAATAACCTAAATTATGCTAGAAAACTAAAATGAAAGTTTGGTACAATAATACTGTGCATAATACTTCGAATGATAATGATATAAAAGAGCGTATGATACTTCAAAAATCAGATTGTACTTTATATGCAGAATAAATTTCCCTTCAAAATGTTATCTATTTTAAAAATAAAACTGCAAGAATTTTGTCTTAGAATTTTATCACCTTTTTAAAACTTCAAACTTTTTAAAGTTCTATTCAAAATTCATGTTTTATGAACCAACAAGTAAAGTCACTTTCGCATAAACTTCAATGTTATTATATATATCTTACACAGTATATATACTGTATATATATATATATCTTGCATAGTATATCTATATATCTGAACTGCTTCGTTATGCTAATACACGTTTTGGAAACTAAAAAAAATGTTAATGTTCTGTTTTAATAAGTGAAAATTTTCATTTAAGCATTTTAAGTATTAAAAAAACTTTAAAATCACAAAATATTTAAGAAATTCGAATTAAAAATTAACAGAAAAACTGATCTTACTAATGAAAATGAATAGAAATAATTAATGATATTAAATAATTGCTATTGCAATAAGGAGAAAAAACAAAAGAAGCAATTTCTTTCGAATTTTAGTAATTTACAGTTAAAATTCTCCTATTACTTTAAGCACATATTTAGAATACTTTTACTTAAATTTTAAATACTGTAGCTAATTATTAAAACAAAGAGTGCTTCTTTATTTAGATACCAATCAAAAGAAATAATAATTAAAAAAATTATATAGCTAAATAGGGTAGCCTTTCAGCTTAAAACAAAATCATCTAATTTTATATAATTGTAGAATTATTATAATACTACATATATATATATGTATATATATATAATCTGTCTTGCTGTTTTCATATATGATTATGCAGATTCTGCCTAAATTACAAACATAATAAAATTGCTTACAACTAGTTATTTTAAATACAGGTATATCAGTATACTGAAATATCTCTATAAAAGAAATATTGTATTAATATGATATTTAAAAAAAAACCTGAAAATATTTCATCATCGTAAGAAATTATTGATAACACTTCATATTCTATGTCTATGAAGTGTTATCAGTAATTATACTATGTCTATAAAAGTACTTTTTAAAAAAAAAAAGTTGAAAAGACAAACGAAAATATGAATTTTCAATAAGAAGATTTTAATACAAAGTCATATTTCACCCAAATAACTCTTCAGAAATCTTCGTTCCATAATTGATATCAACACATTCTCTCTCCGGATTCCATCCAATTCTATATGCACAGTAACCTCAACTACCACCAAAAAGAACTAATCTCACAACTTCGACTTAACAGTCTCTCCCTCCGTTATAAATCAAAAATCATTTCCTTCCTACCTCCAAAATGTTGCCCACTCTGTGATGCCGAGATTTTCGATATTCCTGACCTCTTCGTTGACTGCAATAAGTTGAACTATGCCAGCATAAAATATGGAATAACATATGCAGTTAACTTTCCAAGACATCAGCTTCAGTTAATATTCCACAACTTATCTACACGCAGTAGTTAAAATATCGTAAACTTCGTAATTATCATCTTCAAACAAATTTAATTTAATTGTATAGCTTCCTTTATTTTTTGTACGATTCCTGTATCCTGTATCCTTCCCTTTACAGGAATATTCCCTTTTAGTTTGCTATTATTATTATTATTATTATAAAGTGTTTAAAAGTTATAAGGCTAAAAAATAATGGAACTGGAAAACAATTGTTATCTTTTCTTTTATGTTTAGATACTAACCTAAATTTTTACTTGGCAAAACAGCAATATTACTTGAACAGTTACAAAAATTCAATCATACGTTTAGATCTATTAAATTTATCATCTCTTTAATCGCGTATTATTTTTTTCTAAGCGTAAAATCAATTTTATGTAAGATTGATTTTGCACTATGGCAAACTAAAAATAGAAAAATATAATATAAAGTATCGATAAATTATTTTAGAAATTGTATTTAATTGATTAAACTGGCTAAATTATATATAAGAAATTTAAAAAATATTTTTAGGACATAGCTATAAAAAATACATGCACACACAATAAATGAAATAATCTTTAATTGAAAGTTACAAAAATCTTTTTATAGATATTTCTCTGTTTGTTCTGGTCGACTGGGAATAAAATTTTTGTAAGTACGGATTACTGTAATCTGGATATAAATCCTAACCAACAGGGAAATTAGTTTTTATTGAAGATAAAATCACAAACAAATACGATACTTTAAAAAACTAGTTAAAAATTCTTCAATCTATCTTTTAAAATTGGATTCATTCATAATATATGGTTAGAAATTTTATTTATCAAACATATTTTACTAATAAATTTGGAACATAATTTTTTTAAAATAAATCGGCGTTAAAGAATTTTTTGTTTTAAATGATACTGTTTTCATAAAGTTCCTGGTAAATTATTTCTGAAGAGTTAGAAATAAAAATATAAATTGTTTACTGAAAATTTGAATTATTTATATTAAAAAAAAAAATAGGATAAAAATTAAAAAAATTACACACGAGTTTTATTTATTTCGAAACATATTTATACAATCACAAAAGAGCGTTACAATATGATAAAATCGATTATTTGTTGTTATTGTTGCGTAAATCGATTGTTAGAAATAAATTTCGACATATTTTTCAAAGCAATATTTATAATATTTATATTTTATTATGTTTATTTTTGTATTGTTATAAGTACATTTTATTGTCAACAGATTTATAAAATGCAATGTTTGTCTGTCTGTTCCACATAAACTCTCGCACCTCGTGCAAACTTTGGATAGTGACTTCCAGTGATCCTGTGAGTAACATAGGCTAACCTTGATCGAGATCAATGGGACGTCATCGTGATGCCCCGTTGTTATATCATCATGATGTCAGAAAACAATATTGTTGCACGAGGTAACAATGAAAGACGCCACGAAACAATATATCGATATAGGACGTCATGGTGACGCAATCACTAACGTCCTTTATCGATATTGCATCGTAATACGCTTGTTAAAATTGGAAACCATTGGATCCCAAATATTAAAATATATGAATTACAGTACAGGGTAAAATGATATTTCTGTATTCATGATTTATTATACAGTTTATAAATTCACTGAAACTAATTTAAATTTTTTTATTACTAGCCAGGATGAAGATGTCATGATGACGTAGAAGTTATCATATAAACTGTATTATAATTCGCGACCAACACCACGTATCCTGGCTACTGAATATATTAAATAATAAAATATTTACTACATTTAATTGCATATAAAATAAAAAACTTAATTATTTAGGATTCTGTCTAATATTTATTCAAAATTATCTTGAATTTTGCTGAAAACATAGAAAAAATATATTGATGAAATATCATATAGCTAAATAGGGTAGCCTTTCAGCTTAAAACAAAATCATCTAATTTTATATAATTGCTATATCTAAAATATAGCAATTATAACAAAATAACAAAATAAAACTAACAAAATAATTGCTATATCAAAATATGATGAAATATAGCAAAACAAAATAATTGCTATATCTAAAATATGATGAAATATAGAGTTGGATATACTATCTCTTACCGGTTTAGCTTTAACCAGCCACATTTTCATCGAGTTATGAGCAGAAATAAATGTGAAAAAAAAAAGAATAAACCATTAAGAAGGGAAGAAAGTGCTTGAAATTGCGATAAGATATATCGAATTTCAAGATAATTCGTTTGCTATTGATATAATTCTTATCAAAATTCGTGATTTTATTCGAAACAGGGAATTTAAATCATAGTGGAAATGAAGATTACAGATTTTTTTTTTATCTAAATGTTACTTAGATAAAAATTCGTGAATGACTTTGTGATATTTTCCATGTGCTTTTGGATTAACAGGATTCGTTTATAGACCAATACATCCGTGATCAGATCTGAGGTCCAGTCCCATTGGAGTTAACAGGAACTTTACTGTATAACATTTCCTTGAGTGAAATAGATTTTCGTTGAAAAGTATATCTTCCAAACTCTGCTACCATCTTCATTTTGAAACAAAATTTTGCTTTACAATTGTTATATCGCGTAAAAAAAATCAGCATAAAACTTTACAACTTCTGAGTTTAACTTCTAATACGTTTTATTATAATTTTTCTTATCTGAGTTTAACTTCTATTACGTTTTATTATAATTTTTCTTATAAAAATTATTTAAACTTTTTCAGTTTTTTTTTTTTAATCAATAGACTAGTAAATTTTGATAATAAGGTACAAGAATTCAAACATTAAATCATAAATATTGAGCTTCTCTGCTATCAAACTTTCAACTGATTTAAAATGAATTGCTAATAAAGAAATTAACATAAAACTAGATAAAATAATAATAAAATAATTTAAAAAATTTGATCAATGATAAATGCTCCTCCGAAGTGGCTATAAGTTTATTCAAAATTGAATGACTTTGTGAAGTTTGAATTCATTGATTGAGAGAATTGATTACTAATCGATTTTCGATACTGAATCCTATACAGTGATGAAACAGTCCTTTCCAAACTGTATTTATTTGGAATTGATACAGCTATTAAGACCATTCTTATTGGCAATGCGATTTGATCAAAAATATCAGGCAGAAAACCTTCCTTATTTTCTCTTCCAAAAAAAAAATTCCCTATGGAACCTGAATGCGGGTCATATAGAGCATTCTGTATGTTTATTGGGCCTTCAGGAATTGCAAACAAAGAGAAACTTAATATTTTGGATCACTTAATAAATTCTGAAATGTCCCTAAACTCAGAACTGTATATCTAGAATTACAAATTTCAAAAAATAATATTTAAAAATTTAAAATCGCAGAGCATCACACAACATTTATAGAAAAATTTTCGCAAAAAAAAAAAAAAAAAAATCCGCCATTTTTTATTTAGCAACGCGTGTGGGCTGTATAGCTGAAGAAAAAAAAAAAAAAAAAATAGATAAATATTTTACAAATAATAAAATCTATTATAGCTATGAAAATTTTGAAAAATTCCCATTTTAAATAATATATTCGAATATATTTAGAACATCACTAAAAAAAGAAATTTTGATCCACTTTACAGTTTTATTTATGGAAACTTTTTTTCTTTATTTTAAGCATGAAAACATAAAAGTTCTCATTATATCATAATTTGGAAATATATAATAATAATAAAAATTGCAAAAATATACTTTTCTGCATCGAAAATTTTGTCATGAGCTACAGATGAAAAATTAAATCATAATTTGTTGCGCTTGTTACACGGAGAAGTAGAAGATTGTTGACCACAAGAGTAAACATCTGACAGTTCTCATCCAATCAGGAAAATAAAATTTTTTTTTTTTTTTTTAGCTGTGACACCATCTAATTGTTGAACCAAAAAAATTCTTTTGGCTTTTCTGTTTTGTTTACCTATTTTCAGAATCATTATCTAGAATAATTGCCATTCATCTTATATTCTAATTGCTTGATCACAATTTTCGGTTGTGCTCTAATTCAATACCAAAATAATAATTATTATTTTTTAAATATTTT
>AYEL01051220.1:0-55797 GCA_000484575.1 Olivierus martensii | reverse complement strand
TTTGCAACAGAAATTATAAATATATTAATATATTTTTAATAATAAAATTTCTGTCAATAAATTCTATTTACGATAGAAATAAAGTTTTTCCATTATGAAATTCATAGTAACAAAATTTAGGAATTCAAATTAAAATTAATATTTTATCGACATAAATAATAAATCAAAGTCGGAATTAAATTCACTTAGGGAGATTGACAATTCTCATAACGGATCTAAAATGATAAGAAAATGAATCTTGTAATTTGTAAACATGTAATATTTAAAGTGTATCTAAATAAATAAGTGCGAAACTTAATAGATTTCATCTTCTTCAAAGAGTAAATAAATAATCGTATAATTGGAAAATTTGTCGTACTTTTATTACTATTTTTATTTCACTTTGAATTTAAATAATCCTATTCTGGTTACAAATAAAAATGGAGTAATTCTGAATTAATTAAAAATTTTAAATCGAATAATTTCTTTTGTTTTCTATTTATGGACGGCATAAACAACTTTATGTTTGCATTTTTCTCTTATTAAACAAAACAATAATTTAAGGCAAAATCCAGTTAATAGGCCTACTAAAATTATGATATTCTGTTTTATGAAGATAAGTACAAAAAATAGCAAATGAAAATATAATTTACTAACCAATCTGCTCGGCTTTTTCTCTCGATTTGGCTAATTTTATTAGTTCTTCGTGTAATCTTGTATTTTCTTCAATTTGTTGCCTTCGCCTAGCGATTTCGGCTTTTATCTTTGCTTTCTTTTCTTCTCGAGTCATTTGTTCGTCTTCATCTTCAGATACATACGGAGAAGGATGCCAGGAACGAGGTTTTCTGGATTTTTTTTCTTTGCGTTGTTTTTTACTACGTTCTGTTGTCAGATAACAAGAATTTGAATTCTTTAACCAGGAATCGGATACGAAAGGAGGAGTTGTTGAAAGATTCGAAGATTCTTCTGTACGTATTCTGCAAAAAAGTGACGATAAAAATAATCAAATGTCAAAACGAAAATCACAAAACAATCATTTTTTAGTGTTTTAATAGAGAGAAGACTAGAAAATATATTATAAAATTTAATCATCTGTAATAGGAGCAACTCAATTTTAATCAAACTTCCGACAGCTTCGATATTGTCATGCATGGAATCCATTTGTGAAATTTTATATCTGAAAGAAAACCATTAATATCGAAAAACTTATTCGAATTCATTCGAACCGTAAAAAAACAAAATTGAAATATCGATTACTTTTAGAATATTTTTTTAATCGAAGGAAAAGAGCAAAACGCATACATACTAGATAAATCCTGCTCTAGAGAATATAATCTTCTATCTGTTCACGCTTGGACTGTGGTTTCCATGGCGACATTCCGAAGAAAGCTAGCCAAAGTAACTGGCTGATTTGAACACGTTACAATACCCTATTTTAATGCATTATGATGCACAATATTTTAATTTATACTATTATGATTTTTATATATTGTAATTTATATTTTGTTTCGACGATTAAAAATTTATAATGCAATATATGCAAATTAGTAATAAACAAAAGCAGACGATTAAATGCATAATCCAAACTGACGAATTCTGAAATGTAATTATAAAAACTAGCCCAAATTCCGTTAATACAGCTTAGTAATAAAATTTAGAATTCGGCAATTTGTATGTATTTTATTTTGGCAATTTAAAATTTATTCACTGTTCTAGCAATTAAACTGGCAATTTAAAAATTTTGCTTACTTAGCCAATTCGTCAGAATATTGTTGAAAATACTGTTCTATTTCTGTACCAGTTGTTTCTTTAGTTTTTTCCAACGCATTTAATTCGTCCATTTTTATAACTTCCGGCTCAGCTGGCGAAGTCTTAATGGGTTTAGAATCTGCCTCTGACGATCTGTCTTCTTTAATTGGTGAAAATGGTCTTAAAGACACGTCTGAGGTATGGCGACGTCTTCCTTTCCTAGGTGACGTATGAGGTGAAGTTTGTCTTCTTGATACTGTAGAAGGAGCAGGAGTTGTATGTAACAACTTTCTGTGAGTCGCCAAAGTATCGTATTGAAGTGAAGAAGTATCTTCCTGCCACGGTTGTGTTATGTAACTATCTTGTTCTGAATTCAAATAAAAGTCTCTCTCCTTTCGTACTTCTTGGGCACGTTTCCTTTCTTCGGTTACAGCTTTCAGTTCGTCACGAAGTTGCTGTTTTAGAGTTTTCATATATACGGGAAGATTGGTGCCTGCTCCAGTTAACTGCCGAGATTCTGATCCCAACAGAGGACTTGGAGTTCTCAAATAGGATAAGTTTCCTTGAGATATACTAAGCTCCTTTTTAGAAGCAAAACTATGCGCTGGTTCAGGAGAATAAGCCTGTCTAGTAGGTGATTTGTTATGGACATAATCACCATCAGCGCTGGATGATCTTTGTTGGGTATTCAGTTTAAGTTTTGAAGCATCTTCAGTTTGAGAAAAATCATCGAGCGGTACTTCCCCATTAGTTAATAACTCCTGAGTAAAGAGTGGAGTTGCACCAGTGGAAAGTGTCCTAGTGCGGTCTTTCGATCGTTTAGTGCCATTTGGAATCTTGCCGTAATCAGTACTTGGCACAGATGGAAGTTTTCTGCGCAGTTTGTTTAATTTTATGCTATCCAGTTCTAATTGATCTTCAGTTTCCTGAAAAAATTATTTTAATAAAAAAATTATAAAGATAAATAATAATAAATAAGAAAATATGTATATCAAATTAAAATACCTTCGATAAAGAAAGTGATAAACTTGTATATGTAACAGGTACTTCTGGTTGATCAGAAACTGTACTTTTTTCTGGTGATTGTGTTAAAGATTGTTCTGTTATAACATCTGCTGACTGAGAAGGTGCCACAGTTGTTATTGGAATGTTTTCGATACTCGAAGTTGATACTGTACTAGTTATGTCGTGTAATGTAACTGTGCACCCGTCATATTCGTCAGCATCGGACATTAAGTAGCTATCTATTGTTCTCCATGGCATGATGGGAGAAACGGGTCTCTGACTGGTAGTGACAGGAAGTGACGTAGAGCCAGAACTAACTGACGTCATCGCTATCGATTGTTTATCTCGAGGTCCGTGTGCTGCCATGGCAACGGCTGCTTGCATCTGTTCCATAGTAGGTTGGGGAAGACGTCTGGTCCGTCTTGGTGTTCCCGGTTGCTGCTGATTTCTTTGTTGACGAACAGGATGATAAACAGCAGATTCTGTGGTAACAGGTGCTATAGGAGTGCTTACGGCTGGAGGACTTTGCGAAAGCGACTTGTCTTTTTTTTGTACATCTTCAATAGGAGATGTGTCCAGAAGACCAAGTGCTTTATTGAAATCAGCCAGCATTCCCGATATAGTGCCACTAGTCGCACGAGGTATTGTGGATGACGTTGTAGTTTGAGTGGCATTACCTTCTGAGTCGCTTCTATGTCGAAACTTTTCCATAAGTTCTTGTTCGGCCGCTTCCAATGAAGGCGACACGTCGAGAATTGGTGATAAGTCCGACACTGGCGACCAGTCGGCCGTCTCTACTTTCTGTTTGACCTTCTTCTGTGGTTGTAGATCGATTGTTCTCGGTTTATGCTTGCTTTGTGCTTGGTTATTAGTTTCTTGTAAAGGTTTGATTTGATAATTTGTTCCTAATTGATCCGAAGGCGAAAGACCATTGTTACTCGAAATATCTCTCGATGTTGTCAGTTCCACTCTATGAGATTCAATTCGATTTTCTGCAGCTTTAATGACACCTGAAGAACTATCGATCAGTTTAATCGGACTTTCTGCCAACTGTTCTGTACCCTTCACTTTCGATAATGTACTTATGTCAGCATTAGTCCATTCTTTTGACTTATTTAATCGAGATAACGTGCTTAGTTCAACATCCTTTGTTAGTTCTTCGATTCCGGACAAATTTTCAGAATTTATTGACCAATCTTCAGACTTTTTGACAGTTGATTTTTCCGAACCGATTATCTGCTCTTCGCTCTTTTTGCTTCGAGTTATAATATTTGAATCGAGACTGGCCCTTCGCTCTTCGGAGATTATATGTCGAGTCAATTCATTTTGTTCTACGCCCGATATCCATTCTTCAGCTGTAGAAGAACTGCGATAGGTAGTCTTATCTTGTTCAGTTTTCCATTTATCTGCTTTCATCATTCTAGATAAGGGACTTTGTTCTATTCCAGATATTTGTTCATCCGGTTTTCTACTTCGAGGTATATTATTTTGGTTTGGTTCATCTGCCCATTCTTCTGTTTTTGTACTAAGGAGCAATTGATTTTCTTCTTTGTTCAATACCCATTCTTCTGATGTTTTATTCCCAGACAAAATTGTTTTTTCCTCATCCGTTTCCGCTTTGTTACTTCTTGACTGAGTAGGAGCATGAATACTCACTGGTTTCTCTTGCAATTGAGATTTTGCAGTACTTTCATGATGATGCGGTGGCAAAATTGAAACAGTAGAACTCCGAATATTGTTAGCAGCCTTAGATTTAGATGTAACCGTAACCGAGCTGATATTTGCTATTGTATTTGTCATACCCGATTTTGAAGATGTCGTTAAGATTACGTTGGTAGTAGTCGAAGATCTACTCACTACAGTGACATCAACTGATATTATAGGTCTATCCATGATTGGAGACGTTTGTAAAACAGTAGTACTTACTGAAGTAGTAACTGTATCTACTGTTGATGATGTAACAGCGGGAACTACTTTACTTTTTTCTTTGCTCCCTTCTTTGATTGTTTCTTTGCTTTTAACAGCTGAAACAGGAATTTCGGGTTCAACGCTCGAACTAGTACTCTTTATCACCGAAGAACTTTTCGCATGAACCTTTTTAGGTGAGGTGTTTTCTGGTGGGGATTTCGATTTTGTAACTCTTTTTGGTGTTGTGTCAGTTGAAGTTTTAATTTCCGATTGTTGCTTTTTGCTCTTTGCTTCGACAGTAATTAATTTTCTAGGTACCACAGCTTCTGATTTTGCAACTACTTGAATTGGTCTACTGATTCGTTGAGTACGATGAGGTGGAGCTGCATCACCATTTACTGTACTCGCCGGTCTCGTTACTCTCACTATTCCATCTTTGCTTTTTTGTACGCTTCTAGGTTTAGTTTCTGGCTGAGTATCATCCGTTACCACTACTTCTACGCTTTCTCTTCTCGTTTTAGCCGGCGATCGAATATGACATTTACCTATAGAAACACATTTCGATAATTAAAGTTTTGTTGTTATAAAATTCCGAGCAAATATAAAAATTATTTTAAAATAATTAAATTGAGAATAGAAAATTTTACGAATTGGAGAAAAATATTCTTAGGTAGTAACGAATTTAAAGAAAAATAATTAAAATTTTATTCACTGTAAAAATCATGTACATTTTTTTATTACATTAAAAAAATGTAACATAAATTTAAAATTTTATAATTAAAAATCGCGTTTAATAGAAAGACAAAGCAGTTTATTTCGGTTTGAAAATTCGAAGCAAATGCTATTAAAATTTAATAATTTAATCGCTAGTGGCCGTAATCATAAATCATGATTATTATAATATTATATAACACAATTAATTAGGCTATCGGAATTTATGAATTATACATATAATTCATGTCTGCAAATTCTAAACAATTCAAATACTTACCTACTAATTCTTCGGCTTTGTCTGATTTGCTAATCTAAATAACGAAAAATAAATTTTAATTAAAATACATTAAATAGTTTTAAAATATGGCTTATAAAAGTGTCAATAATGGCTTAAAAAATACCATAAATTTTCATTAGCACCTTATATGACTTGATTTTAAAAATGTGTACACGTTAATGCATATTTTTTCCTATTAAACATTTTTAATATTTAATAGAAAAAAAAATTCAATGTAAACTCTATTTATTACTCCACATTAAAATCAAATCTTATCAAAATTAATAATGATTTCAGGCGTTACAGCTGAATTAAAATGATTCTGCAGTCAATTCATATAATAAGAAGAAAATATTCAAATGAACTTTGAATTAATTATTATATAAATTTTTATTGTTAATAATAATTCGTTATTAAATCTAAATTATTATTTAAAATATTTAAATTAGATATTTAATAAAATTATCCATTGGATATTAATTATGTAATAAAGTTAAAAGGCAATAATATGACTAAATGTGAATAAGATTTTCAAATAGAAAATTTTTATGGTTTAGTTATTCTGTTCGTTTTTTTATTATTATTTTTTTATATAAGAAACTATGAATTGCAACCAGGATATGAAAAGTTGTTAGAACAGATGCTGCACTAGAACAGAAGGAAATCAAACGTATTTGCTATATATTGAAAGAAAACCTAGAATAAAAACTTTTACACTTCTTGAAATATTATTGAGTCTTTTTAATCTACTATATCCCTTGACAATTTAAATAATTAATTAATTAATGTTTATTAAAAATGTCAACACGAAAAACTTTAACTTTCTATTCTGTTTGATTGCTTTTTTATTGCAAACTAAAAATTTTTAAAATTATCGAATTTTTTTACTTAACTACTTTTTTAATGAGAAACCTTTAATAATTTTAGTAATAAATCGTAAATTTATTCTAAGCTCATACAGAATAACAAAAAGTCTCTAAATTTCTATTATTAAAATAAAAAAAAGGAAATTAAAACAGGAAAAAAAACTTTAATTTTAAATTAAAATTTTTCCATCGAAAATGAAAATCCGGATTAAAAAGTATAAAGATTGTGTCTAGATTAGATTTTTGGATTGTTTGGTTAAAAGAAAAATTGGGAAATAGAAAGTTTTCGTTCCCTATTATTTGAAATCACGGGAAAAAATGTGGCTCAAGAAAAGAGTCTTCGGAATAAGGTCAAAAGCTCTACAACTCTTTTATAAGTCTAGCGAATTGGATAAGACTGTCTATTCTAATTCTATATTAAATTTTCAACAATAACTATCATTCAGGAAGATATATTGCTTTATTAATCCTTTTTAATCATCTATTATAATAATATCCATAAAATTTATATATATAAAAATTATATATCATTTTCTCGACAATTTAAGTAATTTTTTCATTGGATTGGTTTTATTTTATAGTTAATATATATAAATTATTTAAAAATGATAAAAAAGTTTTGGATAAAAAGTATTTAATTTAGGTTTTATGAATTGTTTCATTTAGTATACAAAAAGATACTCAAAAAAGTGATTTTTATATTGATATATTTCAGAATTGATATTTTGGCAATCTTAAATGGAAAAATTGACTGCGAAGTCTTTCTAGTGAATAGCTTATTCACAACTTGTTACTTGCAATGAATTGTATTTATAAAGCTGATCTAATTCTTAGAGGATTGATAAGAAATAGAAAAGATTAGAGATAATATAATTTTTTTATCCCTAACTATCCAATCTGTATTTTGTTATATTTGCTCGACTTTTACTCATCAATGCATATAGATTAGTTAATTATATAATTATATTGATATATATATAATAATTTTGGAATAAGATTAATTTATTCCAGCAAATCAGTTTTGAATTTGTTTGTAATTTTATTTATTAATAAATTTAGCGTGAATGGTAACTACCTAATAATAGGCATTACATTATTATATAGCCAGCATTGCCTTCAATTCCTTTCCAGTACACTCCCTGACTACGGATGTGCAATTATTTTTTTATAAAATTTATACAATTTTGTAAAAATTTTTTTTTATGAAAAATAAATTTTAATTTTTATTATAAATTTTTAAATACCTATACATATTCGTCAATAATTTAAAATACATATAATGCAATATAGATACTTTTTTGAGAGAGGGGGAAAAAATACATGTTTATAATTTTGATATTTTCCAGAATTCATTATAATTATTCCCATTGGCTTTTTAGTTTGATTAGTGCAGTTGTGATATATGCAGTATATTGTGAGGATTTATTAACCATACTAATCAAGGGATTCCTGTATAAGCATTGTGACATGTATCAACAAAACAACATTAAAACTGTTTTGTAATCTTACTAAATTATTTCAGATTCCATCTCTCATCTTTGTTCCTGCCCACTTAATGAGCATTTTTACATTAGGAATTACAACTGCTCTTGTTCTTGATGTAGGATATAATGAAACTGCTGTACTTCCAATATCCTTTCACTGAAATTATCTTAACTGTTTGAGTCACTCAAAAAAATTTCTTTAACTCTTTTTATGTCTATGAAGGATTTACTCTGTTATGTTCTTGGCAAGGTTTACCTGTAGGTGGTCGAGCAATTCACAGGTTAATTAATGTTATTATTAAAAATTTAATTCTCATAAACATATTAATTAAATTATATTATTAATACTTAGGAGAATAGAAATGGGATTAATGGAAAATGGAAAAATTAAAATTAATGGATCAGGTGAAGTACCATTAAATACAGTTTTAACAGGTAAATTTGTGCCATATTTACTTTTTCTTTAAATTTTACTAAAAATTAATGTTTTACTTAATTTTTGACAATTTTTATTCTGATTTTAAATGCATTCAAACAGAAAATACAGGTAATATTTCCTTTGAGAAATTTGCCAATATATAAATATTTTATTCTCAGAAAATCAGTTATAAACATTTTTTATAAAATTTAACACAATTACAGATATTATTCAGAGCATTCTAAAAAATTTATATCTTTAGAAATGATTTTTGTATAAATACATTTTAATTTTTAGAGCCTTTAAAAGAATCTGTATTTGAAGATATTAAAGGTAATGTACTGTTATTTTAAACTTTTAAATAATGAAAACTTTTTTATAGTACTTTTCCATTTAGTTCGTACATGCTTTGTTACAACTGTGGAACGAGGTCAAAAAATTCAGGAAGATGATGCCAGTAAGAAGAGTTCTTCAAATGTTCAAGTACAGTATAAAAATCTTATTATTCTTAGTTAATTATTAAACAAAATACCATAAAATTTATTTTTGCTTTTAAAGGTAGAGTTGCCTATTCCACCACCAGATATACAATATCCATTAGATGGGGAAAGAATTTTAACTATTCCAGGGAGTTTAAGGCAATCTAATTTTATAGTTTTGAAAAAATATATTTAATTTAAATTATATTCATGAATATAATAAATTTCAGAGAGTGGGCAACTGAAATATTATTTGAACAAGATGGTGAAGAACAGAATATTGCAACCATAATTCTGGATTCAATTTTAAAGGTTTCCTATTAAAAATTATAATAGTAAATTGCATAACTACAAAAATTGCATTAATAATTATAAATTTTTAAGTGTCCAACAGACATCAGACGAGCACTAGCAGAGAACATAATTATAATGGGAGGTACTGCTATGCTGCCAGGATTTAAACATCGCTTACTGATGGAAATAAAACTGCTACTGACTCAGAAACGATATTCCAATTTACCAATCAAATCTATAAAATTTCACAATCCACCATCTAAAGAGAATTATACAGCCTGGCTTGGAGGTAAATTAAAAAAAAACTATTACAAAAACTATGCACTTTTCATAAAAACTAATGATTTTTCTCTTTTCAGCCGCTATTTTTGGTGCAACTGATGCAATCTCCAAGCGTTCAATAAGCAGGGAACAATTTAACCAACATGGTATATCAGACTGGTCTGATCACAATTGGGAATCAAGCGAAAAATCTCTAGTATAAACCAGAAAAATGGACATTAACAACTTTATATGAATATTGCTTTTGTATTTCTATTAATTTATTGCTAATAAGCATTGAATATTCAATATTTACAATAAAGTATTTGTTTTACAATCATCTAATTTCTTCATCATGCATACAATTTAAAATTAGAAGTACAATATCAAAGTTTTGGGGAAATTTGCAAGCTGGAAGACCATATAGAAAAACCATCATCAGTATATACATATCAAGACATTAATAAATTATATCTGCATATTATGTTTGTTCGAATATGAATATTTTAATCCATAGTGAATATACGAGATGCAATATCATCCAGAATCCAATCAATTCCAGTTAGCAGATTTTCTCCTGTTATGGCACTGCAGGGAAGAATGTGCCAATGATGACTCTTTATAGTATCCAGTTCAAGTATCTGAAGAAAAATACAAATTATTCTTTGAAATGTTAAAAATTAAAAAAATATCATTTTACAAGAACTGTGTTCTTATAAGCACATAATTTGGCTCACCTCTTTAATTTCATTAGCAGGTAATGCACCTGGCAAATCTTGTTTATTAACAAACACCAATAATGTAGCTCCAAGTAATCTCTGAAAATAAAAGAAAAACATAAGCTGGAATAAAATATGATAAAAATCTATTAATGAATAAACTTGCCTCTTCATGTAATAATGAATGCAATTCATTTTTACAGTCTTGTAATCGGCGTCGATCTGCACTGTCAACTACCCAAATAAGTCCATCTGTACTTTCAAAGTAATTTTGCCAATATGATCTCAATGATTTCTGACCACCAACATCCCACATATTCAAACGAAACCTATTAATCAAATTTAAAATATCTATGACACTTTCCACTGCATATTTTAGGAATATATTTTGCATATTGTCTTATTTACCCTCTATGTTCCAATGTTTTAATATTAAATCCAAGAGTAGGAGATATTGTATTTATATCTTCACCATTAAATTTCTTCAAAATTGTTGTTTTCCCAGCATTGTCAAGACCACTGTATTATTAAGGAAGATAACTGAGATGGAATGAAAAATCTTAAGCAGTTATCAAAAATTATTTTTTGTATTTTACTTTAATATCTGTGCTGTCAATTTTTATGGCATACAATTAAATACAAAAACATGTGTACATTTGAAAAAAAAAAAAAAAATTTATTATAAAAGTATTATTGGAAATTCAAATTGATTTTATTCCTAAATATCTTCACATTTAATGTTTGAATGTTTAAAATCAGTGATATAAGCATTCAGTTATAAAATAAAATAAACTAGAAAGATTTCATTGAAAAACTTACACAATATCTAAAATATGCAATTGAAAGAGCACAGAAGAATTTTCAGATCATTCATTCTGAAATTTTTTATTAATCTAAATGCAAATGCTTACATGATACTTTTAAGAAACAGGTTTCAAAAGCTTGCTTAATAATTTTTATTCCATTTCAAAAAATTATATTTAAAAAATAATAAAAATATAAATCTTTGTTTAAATCAAACAATTAATATAGACCTATTTTGAATAATGAACAAATGATTAATTTCATTATTTGAATATTCTGATATACAATTTTAGAGATAACATATATATATATGCATGTGCTTATGTACAGAATATCTAAAAAACAAAAATGTTTATTAGAAAATGTAGCTTTTTGTAAATAATCATAGCCTTAAATTATCATATCTATGCTCATTATTTTCATCTAGACAATGTATTTATCATCATATGTATGTATATTCATATATAGTGGTACCTTGATTAACAACAGCCTCGGATAATGACATACTTGGTTAACGAAAAGTGGCTGTAAGAAAAAAATGTCTTGGTTGACTTCTGATTATGTGAACTTCTGACAAAATAGAGCTCTGTAAAACAACTTGTCATTGCATCACGTGATTCGTTAGCTCAGTTGTTAATCATTATTTTCTTTTATCACAATCAATTCAAAACCGACAATTTTTTTATTAAAATTAATTAGCTTAGTCAATCATTACTTTTTTAACAATCAATTCAAATCCGACAATATCATTATTAAAATTATAACCATATAAAAATATATTTAACTAAATGATAATTAACAGATAGTAATGAAAACAAATTATTTAATTAATTAAAAATAGATGTACAACATTTCACTAGTTTTTAGTTTCTTAGAGAGATTTCTAGACGATTATTATTTGAAATTCTGCAAACAAAGTCTGATTCTATTGTTTGTTTGTGTTACATATTATTTAATTAATTAAAAATAGATGTACAACATTTCACTAGTTTTTAGTTTCTTAAAGAGATTTCTAGACTATTATTATTTGAAATTCTGCGAACAAAGTCTGATTCTATTGTTTGTTTGTGTTACATATTATATATATAGATACAAGTGTTGTGATGTTGCAGTTTTGGATTCCATTAGAAGAAAAAAAGTCTGTCTGAGATCTTACAGTTCATATAGACAATAAATCAGCAATTGCATGTCACTTTCATTTGCCATCAAAAGGCAAAATCAAATCTTATCTGTATAATAATCCTTGAATCTATAAGCTGCTAATCAGTATTTATGGGTTCATTTATCAAAAAACTCTGAAATGAGCCCAATTGTCCTTCTGGTGAAGATTGATAATTAAAAACTATTTTTGGAGCCCAATTGTCCTCTGGTGAAGATTGATAATTAAAAACTATTTTCATGCCAATTGTCCTTCTGGTGAAGATTGATAATTAAAAACTGTTTTCATGAGCAATTAATTTTATTAACGTTAATTTTTTTTTTGTTTTTAAATGATACTTTACATATTTTTAGGACATTTAAATGAGGTTTATCTGCATTTTTAATACTTACTATGGTTGTGGGAAGGAGCCGGAATGAATTAATTTTCAATTAAATCCTATGGGGAATCGCACCTTGGATAATGATGGTTTTGGTTAACGAAGATACCACTGTATATCATTGCTAAATTTATACAATTTTCAATTTCTGTGGAAATTTTTGAGACTAACTATGGAAGTAAGTATCTATTATTATCAAAGAAAATATAATACTATAATGCTCATTATCAAACTAATTGGATGAAATGATTTAGATATTTTTATAATGAAAATTTAAGATAAGTCAACATTGTTTTTATAAAGTTTACAATAATATAAAATTTACTATTTCAAACTAATGGAATAGTTAAAAATTGTAGAAAGAATTAATGAATTACAAAAGTACAGGAATCCCTTGATTAGTGCAGTTAATAAATCCTCACAATACACCACATATATCAAACCGCACAAATAAATCCTCGCAATACACAGCATATATCAAAACCGCGCTAATCAAAATGGTTAATAAATCCTCGCAATACACCGCATATATCAAAACTGCATTAATTAAACTATCTCGCAATACACCGCAGATATCAAAACCGCACTAATCAAACTAAAAAAGTCCAATGGGAATAAATTAATGAATCCTGGAAAATATCAAAATTATAAACATGTATTTGGGAATAATTATAATGAATCCTGGAAAATATCAAAATTATAAACATGCATTTTTTTCTTTCTCAAAATGTATATGTATTTAATCATGTATAGGTATTTAAAAATTTATAATAAGAATTAAGATTTGTTGTTTACAAAAAAAAAATTATTATTAAAATTGCATAAATTTTGTAAAAAATAATTGCATGTCCATAGACATCAATACTGGAATACTGGAGAGGAACTGAAGGCAAGGCTGGCTATATAATATTGTAATGGCTATTATTAGGTAGTTGCCATTCATGTTAAATTTATTAATAAATAAAATTACAAATGGATTTAAATTATAACAATTAGATGACAAAAATTGTAATATTAACAGAATTAAAAATAAATAAATTTATTGCAGTGCTCTAATTGTATAGACTACAATCCTTGAGATTCAGTTGCCAACGCTTCAGAGGGTTTGAAAAAAAAAAAAAAAAAAAAAAAAAAAAAAAAAAAAAAAAAAAAAAAAAAAAAAAAAAAAAAAAAAGTTTGCAAAAAAAAAAAAAAAAATCGCATTTGTTGAAGCGCACTAATCAAATTTGACACCGCATATATTAAGGGATAATCTCAAAATGTTTTTTTTTTTCGCACTAATCAAAATTGCATTATTCAAATCTGCAGTAATCAAGGGATCCTGTACAGTATTTTCAAATCTTATTAAAAAAAAAATTATTCAAAATCCAAATATGTTAAAAAATTATATTTTCTCATAGCAGAGTTAGTGATACATATTTGATTTCTTATAAGCTATTGTCATGCAAAAAAATGCATTTATTGGAATGTTTCCTTATCATATAAATGCCACAATGGGTTATTATTCATTTAAAGTTGACTAGACTATTTTGTCAAAATAACAAACAAAAATTTATTTTTGTATATTAATACATTATATCCAAATTTTATATGGATATTAATTATTTTTATTAAAACAAATCATCTATTTATACATATATATAATCAAATTATAGTATATATTTTTAGATGAGTGAGCTTTATTTACAGTAGGTCCTTGTTTAACATCATTTTGCTATTATATCATTAATTTTTTAACTAATTCATATAGTTTTTGCCAAAGTTTTAAGGCAGCGGAACAGAATAAAATCTTGTTTTCTTAATATTCCTATATAAGAGAGAAAAAAAACATGTTGGAAACCTACAGGCAACCACATTTCTATGAGAGTGCTAATTCAAGTACATAATATTGTCTTAGAATATTGTGTTAAACTATATTGCAATTGGTCAGATTCACCATATGGGAATGCTTTGACTTTTCAACTAGAGGAGAGGAGTGAATCTTACTTTACAAAAATTATCTGAGGATCTGAGTTGTTTGTTTATTCTCTTTTGTCTGCAGTCCAGCTGGCTATAATCAACATGCAATATGTGATAGGAATGGTATTGCTATTAGTGAATGAGAACTGATTTAAGAAAAACTAATCATGAACATAATATCTGTGAATTTTAAGGTGTCTTTCACTAGAAAATAATTTTCTTTCCCTTAAATTCTAAGATATAATTGCTATATAACATTTTCCAATTAAAATTTATACTTAAATCATCTTTTCATTCATTTCATTCCATTATTGAACAATATAGTAATGATTTGATGACAAAAATTACTAAATAGTATAAATTCTAGTACCAAAAAGAAAGCAGTCTAAGAAAGTAATTCTGACTTATAACTCTAGGCTTATAGGATTTCTGATTTCAACTAATGTTGTGATGTCAGGAACTTACCTCTGACATTAAACAAGGACCCATGCATTTACTTTTAAATGCTTTACAATAAAATTTTGATAACTTGATGTTCAACAGGACCAAGATTGCCTTGAATTACCTAAAAATTCTGACCATATGCAATACATAGTATTATAACAACCAAACATTTTAAATATATTAGATTGATGCATAATTCCATAGCGTTCTGATTTGGCCTAGCAACACTGCATTGCTGTACATTTGTTTACTGTTTTTACACTGTCACTGTTTACTTTGGAGTGTTGTCTTGTGGAATACGAGCTGTCAGCAAGATTGTTACAAATGATTGTTATTTCTTCGCTGTTGAAGATGGAGTGTCAGGTCGAGAAAAACGAACATTTCCGACATATTCTGCTATACGAGTTTAATCGAGGTTCAAGTGCAGTAAATGCGGCTAGGAACATCTGTGAAGTGTACAGAACTAATGCCATTGGTGAAAGCACAGCAAGGAACCAACAGAATTCTACAGACGGGGATCCAAAAACTATCCCAACGTTGGCAGGAAGTTATTGACAATGACAGAGATTACATTGTTGAATAGTTGCTTGCTTGATTTGGTCAAATTTTTAACTGAATTTCATAAATAAAACACTAAACAAACAAACTTAACAAACCTATATTTAAAATGCTATGGAATTATGCATCAACCTAATATAATTCTATTATTGAGAAAATATTGCACATACAATATTTATCATCATTATATTATACAGATATGAAAAAGATTTCTATCTTATTTATTATGCAAAAAATTTTTTTAAGACTTTTTTCTTTTGTAATTATGATCTGTGTTAGCATTATGCTATATAGAACAGATATCTTAAGCAATTTCGTATCTGAAAACAATAAGGCTATTAAAATTATCATCTCACAGAAAATGATAAACAACTACAGCCTTCAATAACAATAACCAATAACTTATCAATACATAAATATGTTTAATAAACAAAGACAATACCTGAAAGAGATATGCACTCAATGATTTATTCATTTCGCCTACATTCAATTCTAACAAAAAATGGAAAACAGTTGATTAATAAATTGCCTCAGACTAAATGGAACTTTAAACAAGTTGGAGTCGAGTTATCAAGATTATTGTAGTTAAATAAAATTAACATACAATAACAAGCTTCTTTATTGAATCAAAAAGATTTTTCATTATAAAGTACAATCAAACCCCGATAAAATGCCACCACCCGTTCACCAATAATTTTGACAGCTAATCGGGGTTGGCGGTTTATCGAAAACACGTGTAGTATAGATAATAAACTCCAAATTTATTAAATTTAATAAAATACAGTACATTTATATTTAGCATCCAAATTTAACATTTCTAACAACTGTATACCTTACAAGTACAGAATATGTACAGTACTATATAGAAAACATGTCCATCTGGTGTTCTGATCCACTACTTTGAGTTTTCTGTAAAAAACAATGTTCAGAGCTTACTGTACAGTATCCTCATTTCTCGGTACTCAATAAACGATGGACACGATCTTAAATTTTCTACAACCTAGGTGTGAACCAAGCTTAAAGAGACATGTGATTAACCATAAACTCCATCTCTCCCATCCTCTAGTTACAAATGAATTCAGAAAGATTTTAATACTGTATATATAGTACTGATGACCATACAATACTGTATATACAATAAACTTCAAGATGTAAGTTACTTTACATGTTGCTGACCAGGGGCGGACTGGTTATAAGGGCGTTCTGGCAAATGCCTGAAAGGCTGGTGCTTCGTAACAATATGGGCCAGCAGCTGATGAACTGACTTTTTATGTCACACACTGCACTTTTAATATAATGTATAGAATATATTTGTTTAAGATTCTCTTCATTCATTTTTATTCAAATTTATCAATATATTATTATTTACACACAAATAAAGTATTTGTACTTTAGGTAATTATTTTTATTTTGTGTAAAATTTGTTTTGTAAAAATACTATGTATTTAATTTATTTAATATATATTACAGATATATCATCACAAGGATATCAAGATATAAAAACAAAATAAAGACAGGAGTATTGCAAAAAATTTATAAAAAAAAAAAATTATTTAATTTGTTTTGAAATATTCCTATTTTTATTTTTTCTACATCTTACAGTAAAATGTCCTTGTGACAATATATCCATGTGGCAAACTGTCCTAATACCAAGTCTAACTAGTGGGTGGCTAACCTAAAGGTGGGCCGCTGTCAGGATAATCCAGAACTGAAAATATGTCCCAGTCTGCCCCTGTTCCTGGTGGATTAATGAGGACAAATACAATACCAAAAAGAATGTTTGTTTAGATGTTTTTATTGGTGGATGGCATCTTATCAGGGTTTCCCTATTCCATTAACATAGTGAAGATCTGTTCCACTAAATTTCTTGGCAGTCAGCAAGGGTGGCGTCTTATTGGGGTTTGATTGTATTTTCATATGTTAACTCCAGTATTACTGATGATGGGTTAATATTTGAAAGTACTTTATAATAAAAAATCTTAAATATATATAAAGAAATAAATAAGTTTGTTGTTGTGTGTTAATTTAGTTTCCTGAACCAGGAGTTTGTTTATTATACATATGTACAGTAAAATTATATAAACAAATGTTGATATATGTATTTCCTTTTGCTATTTTCATTGTACTTTTATTCATTTCTATTTAAATTTTTCTTTAATAATTTTTAAAAATTTCATTGTTTTATCATCAAATACATGCATTTCAATAGATATCTAAGATAACACAACCATTAAACTATATTATTAAATTCTTGTTTGGGAAAAATTTGTGTAAATTAGTTCAAATAAATAGTTTCATAAAATAATCTTGATGCAAAAGTAAGATCATCATCAGATTTCACAAATCTGATCTTTATGCAAATTACTCAAATTAAAAATGAATATAGATATTAACTATCAAAGATGAAAAATTAAGTAAATTATTTTAATAAACATATTCATTTAAATTGATTCAAATTTTGAATGATAAAATATATACCTTTAAAAACTATTTAGACTATTGCATTTGTTGATTATGTTTATATATTTATAAACTTTATATATACCTTTAATTACAATAAAGCAATATTTAGTGTTTTAATTTCATTAGTATTATAAACAGATCTGATCAAAAAGGACATCAAAATTTATCAATAATCAATATTTTAATCATCAACAGTACCAAGTTCACTAAAATGTGGTTTTTATAGGAAGAATTTAAAATAATATTAAAAGAACTTCATAAATAAAGCAATTTAAAATGTATAATAAAACTATTTGTATATTAAAATTACAGTAAATAACTAATAAGCTGATTCACAAATTATATATAAAAATTATTTGCAAATATATTTTTACAGAAGGGAATGTATTACTGATTTTAATATATAGTATAGTCATATTTTATGAGAATTTGAAACAGTATAATGTATAATAATAATAATAATAATAATAATAATACAAATCCCAAAATTTAAAGAATCCCCTTAATTTATATTTATTCTTATAAGAAAACCAATCATGAATTAAGCAAGGTCTTCAGGAATGCATTCCTCAGACAAATACCAGAATGTCTAAGGGATGCATTCCTGACATGTAGGTAAAATGCACATTATATCCGTTAGTATTTTAATTTAGATCATATACAGTGGCGGCTCGTGACTTGAAATCGTGGGGTGCTGTAACTTTCAAAATATGCATACACACTCTAAATACAGTGTATACGTATTTGGATAAAATAGCAAAATTATGGTAAAAATTAAAAATGAAAAAATATTGTTTATTATCAATAAAATTATGCAATTTAGTATAATTCAAAATGTTATGCCTTTAATTGTAATGTCCAAATATTTAAAGAAACAAAGTAAACACAATAAGCACTAGGAATACACTTCTATTGGTGCAACCTGCATATAAACAACAGTGGAACTGAACAATGGATTATAAATACAGTACGTATATACTATGTATCCAGAAACTTTCTGCTGTATCTGTTTTAAAAATAAAATATCAATCTTGTTTAGTGATTGAAAAAGAATTGTGAGTAGTGAAATCTTCAATAACATCCTGATTTGAGAGAATTTGTGCTGAAAAACCAACCCACCCATTGCATTAAATATTATGTTGTATTAAACATACAGTATATTCTATTTTTTGTTTTTTTAAATAATATTTTTTTAATTTTATTAAAAATTTATTATATCATAATAAATATGTATATTTTTATCTATAAGAACTTTATTTATACAAAATATGGTATATTGTTTTGTAGTATAAATTGTAAGTGGAAAATATTTATGAAATTAGATTCTCATGAAAATGAGGAGTGTACCAATTTTTATGAAAAATGGGGTGCAGACACAAAAAGTTTGGAGACCACTCCTTATGGAATAATACATATATCAAATATTGAAACTTGAGTGATTACATTTAGATCACATATATCCAACCTGTAGCCTCAGCATCTTTTTCTGAACCTATCAGCAAGTTTTGTTTAGAAAATTAAATATCTTTTTTAATTGGTTTCATGTACTAACAAGCATCCAGTTTTTATACCACAAATAAAATTTCAGAGTAAAAATTCATCTATTATATCAGTGGAACAAAAAATATAATGTCTCTTTTCCTTATAGTTTATTTGCATTGATACAAATGAAACAATAGAAAATTATAATCTTAAATTTTCAATTTCCATTGCTCATAGAATAATATAAACAATTTAAGCACTTTAAGTAGGAATACTAATAATAAATTTTAGCCTTTATGCTTAAAAGGCTTGTTGAATTATTTGTGTTTTAGAAAACTACAAATGCATTTGATTACTAAAATTTTTCTTGATCGAATTTATAAATCATTTCAGTATTCATTTAATACTAGAAATTCCCCACTCATTTTATTAACAGATTATTGTATTTATTTTTACTAGAAATTACCCGCTCATATAATGAGCGGAAATATACTATTGTGATCTAATCTTATAATACTTTATATACGAGGAGCGGAAATATACTGTTGTGATCAATTCCCCGCTCATATAAATGAGCGGAAATATACTGTTGTGATCTAATCTAACTTATAATACTTTATATAACAGCATATTGTATAATAATAGCTTATCTTGCAAATTTGTTACTATATATTTTATTAAGCATTAGTTCAAGTGTGTAGTAATTGCACATATATATTTTATTAAGCATTAGTTCAAATGTGTAGTAATTGCACAGGGCCCATGGAGGCTGCATCCCACGGCGCGGTGCCCCCGACGGCCCCACTCCACGTGTGGGCCCACGGGGGCCCAGGCCTGTGGGGATATGAAACCCCCATGGGCTGTTGGCCCACGTGGGGCCCTGTGGGATAGGGCTGCACCCATCAGGGATCAAGAGGCCCCATCGAGTGGAGCCCACCCCCAACGGACCCGGTTTCATCTCCTCGGTGGGCTGCACCCAGTTTCATCTCCCCACAGGCACCCAACGGACCCGGTTTCATCTCCTCGGTGGGCTGCACCCAGTTTCATCTCCCCACGGGCAGATGAATGGTTATAATTTCTTTGTGTGATAAAATACAGTTATACCTCAGTTCACGAACACAATCCGTTCCTTGACCCTGTTCGTGATCCGAAAAGTTCGTAATCCAAATCAATTTTTCCCATTGCAATTAATGTAAATCCAAATATTACATTTTTTGTCCTAGAAAATATTTTTTAACATGTTATGGCTTTGTGTGTGGAAATAATACAGAAAGGAAATAAATATAACAGTAATATTAGAAGAAAGCATGTTTAACACCACCTTCACTAATACTTTTAATTTTTTGGGAGCCATAATAAGGGATAAATTTAATTAAATAACAAAAAAACTAAAATATCAACTCTGGTTGGAAGTTTACATATGAGCTGGGCGAACTGGATTGCTGCTGGGGGCGAGGCTGCGCACAGGGTTTCGTGCGATATTTTATATATATATATATACTTTTTTTTATCTTAAATGAGAATGTTGAAAATAAATGGTAGCAATTTATTATTTATATATTGAAAAAATTCTATGACAATAACAATCCAATAAAACATCTCTGCGAATCAAATAAATATTCCTATAAGAATAAAAAAGGCTTTAGATGGCTACAACGTCGTTAAATTAAGAAGAAATGATGATGATGATGATATTGGTTTTACTTTAGATGCCAATATAACTGATATTGAAGTCTTCAATGCGATTTCAAATTAAAATTTCATTGAAGGAACCCGTGTTATAACTAAAACTAATTAAATTATTTATTTATTTGAACAAGAATGAATCTGAACGATTTTCTGAATTTTTAATATAAATGTCCTTCGGTTAAATTTAAAACATTTGAATAAGAATAAAATATTATTTTAATGCGTAGGATATGAATAAAAATGCCTGGAAATTGATAAAAGCGAATAACAAAAGTAATAGAATAAAACAGGCCGATAATCAAAATGGCGACAGAGATCGATTCGTAAGTTCTTTCATAATATCAAAACAAACTACTTTAGAAATAAACATCACTGAATCGAGTTTCCTTGCAATTTTCTTTGAATGACTAGGAATTCCGAAGAGTAATGCATTATTCTCAGTCTGTATTCTCGTAAGAACAGGTTCGTCATGAGTAATCCTAGTCCAGAAAGAAATTGTGAGATGCTAAGGGACAATTGTCAACAGTGAAACGAAAAGAAGCTGCAGTCAAAAAAAAGACTGCACATGTTCAAATTTTTGTGATAAATGTTTCATTTTATTACTATTGAGAAACTTTTCTTGCACAGAATGTCTCCTCTGTGTATTATTCCGGAATTTCCTTAAATTTATTATCAAGTTAATAGTTTCACTATTTTATAATGGCGACTAAAATATGAAAGTTGTTTAATACGACGGCATTTCGTGTATAAAATAATGTAAATAATTAGATACATCAAAAAATAAAAATAAAAATAAAAATTCGAAGGGGAGTTGTTTAATACGACGGCATTTCGTGTATAAAATAATGTAAATAATTAGATACATCAAAAAAATAAAAATAAAAATAAAAATAAAAATTCGAAGGGGATTTTCGGATATATTAAAATTCCATATTATTAAATTTAACTAACCGTTATATTACTATTGTTTTAACGCATCGTATATATTAATAATTCATCAAAGTTAATAAATTTGTTTCTTTATTGCTTCAATCCCTGAAGAATGCTGTTCTCGTTAATTCAATTCTTCCTAGGAAACAGTGCATTACATAATTAGCGGTACAATTGATGAATCAATTGATTTTATGAGTCTCACCTTTTCAGACAAAATTTCTCCGGATGCATCTACTCTTCTAACATTCTCTTGAGATTCTCGAGTTGGTTGACTTTTGACTTTCGACCTATTACTAGATTGGATTTGTTGTATGCAAGAATTGCACATCCACGAAAGTTTCTTTGAAAGAAAAATATAAATAAAGTTAATATTTAACATATTTTATAATAAATTTAATATATTTTAACTTATAAAAATTGTATTCCCCAAGTGAGACTATTTACGAATTACATGTGAATTTTAAAAATAAATGAATTTTTGAGGAATCCAATCATAATTCACATAAAAAATTATTGCAAAAAATTTATCAACTCTAAAAATAATTTATTCAAATGGTTTGATAATATAGTTTTCTTATTCTCTGTTGATTTAAGATTAAATTTAAAAATTATTTGCAAACATCTTCTACTAGGGAAAAATTTTCAATTATTAATATTATATATTTGAGGCATTTGATTCGAATAGAATTCTGGAAATCCGAAAGATTTTCAGAAATTTATACGAATAAAACTTCTCAAACATACGCTATATAAAGAAGATCAATTTTTAAAATTCAATACTAACAAGGTAAGCCAATTTAACAAATCAATAGGAAAGCAAACATAGAATTCGAGTAGATTATTTATTTTATCATTTCTTTTGTAACAATTTTTTCATATAAATCATCAATTTGATTCCTCAAAAATTTATTAATGTTTGCCTATTGTAAATCTAATTTTTGCTAATTTTTTAACACAGTTTTTGGCTAAATGAGTTCTGATAAATCAAAAATTTATTATTATTTTGTAAGTAATACACTGGTTATTTTATTTATTGAAATGTTTTCAAATAACATCAAAACCAACCTTTCCTTCTGATACGGGGCATTGCCCACATTTTTCACAGAAACTCTTCCAACATTTTGAACACTTGAATGATGTCCTGATTGTGAGTTCTGACGCGTGGCAAGCAGGACACATCTGAGTAGTAACCGAATTGGGAAGGGATTCAGCTCTGACTAGTTCGGCTGACCTAATGAATAATAATAACAAGAAGAAAAAAGTTATAATTATATACGCCTAGTAATGCATTATTTATATATAATATATGAATGATGTAACACATAATAGGCATAATTATCAACTAGAACTATTTCTAATGGCACATGTAAGGTTAACGATATATTTAATCGCAATTTATGAGTTATAATACGAAAATGTTAATAATTTACAACTAAATTAATACTTATATTAATAATTGATCACACAGAAGTTATAAACGCAGCTTGAATGCATATTAAAATAAACTTTGCATAATGTTCATAATAATAATAATAACAATAGTCTAATATATGAATAACAGTTTGCACGAATTGAAATAATTCAAAACACTATATTAAGAATAGTCTGATGTAGAAATTTTAACTATAAAATGCTTTAAAATATTCAAAAGTTATCACAAACTATGAAAAATAAGAAATTAAAAATATTCATGAATGCCATTTTCTTCTGCAAGTCATTTCAAAGAATTTTATTTTATTTTTTTTAATTTTTATAATTCTTTAACTTTGAAAGAACATCGATCAATAAAAAATAAATTAAACCTCAAAATAAATTATTATTATTATTATTATTATTGAATATGATTTATGGACAAATAAAAATAGAAAAAAAAAAATAATTACAAATTAAAATTTCAGCAAATATTGTTTGAATTTTATAATGACAACAAAATTAAAATTCGCTAAAATTAAAAAAATAAAAATAAACTTAAATAATAATTTTCAAGATAAATTGATTGAGGAATTTATTGTTTAAACAATTAATTATGTTTGTTTAATAAGACTCTAGTAACAATCATAATTAATAAACTGTGAATAAAGCTTTAGCCAGATAACAAAAAAATAATAATAATAATATGAGATAGAGGGAACTTTAAATTTCCTTATCTGATTAACTTCTATCTTAGCATTTATTAATTATACTTGTTACTATTGGATGCTGAATTTTCTACACGACATGTTTAGGCCAATTTGAATAATTAAGAATTATTGCTGAAATGTTTCATAACAAAATAATTAAGATGATTTGTTATCAAGTGCATATATTTTAGCTCATATATGAAAATTTAAAATTATATCTAGACTGCAAATATTTAAATATATAGATATATATTTAAAAAGTGAGAATAACTCAATAAAAATATTTATTGATATCATTTTCTAGTATTATGATTAATAAAAAAATTCTTAAATTTATTTATTATTACTTTATTAAATAAAACAATTTTTCATTTAATCCAGTAGATAAATTTGTATTATAAACATACAAAATAATATTGTAATTATTTTAAGAAGTGGATATCGGTCGTGACCCTAAATATATGCAAATACTATTAAATAGTAAAAAAAATATAGATTTGTATATAATCTTCACTATTATGTGATCATAACTCTTATTTAAATTTTTATATAGGGTCCACAAAGCGGTGGGTATCAAGACATTCCATTGAGACACAAAGATGTGGGTCTCAATGGAAACATACCTGAAGGATTATCTATATATTTTATTTTTATATAGTAATCATGAAAGATATAGACCTATATATTTTAATACATGTTGCGAATTATTGTTGATTGGTGTTAAAATAAAACTTATAATGAAAACTTTTCAACAAAATTTAAAGCCTTGGATTAAATGAGGCTTCATTGCAGCTGCATTGACAATATTAGTCTAGTTACGCTATTGATTCATAACCACTTTATTACGTTGTACACTCTATAAATATATTTTAATTATACATCTATGATTAATATCTGTATTAAACTTGTTTAAACTGCATTATTTGCCCTTCGTACCAAAGGAAACATAATATTCTAACTAGATAAATATGGCTGAAAGTATATATTGTATTTTCTATGAGAGCTTTGCTTTAATATTCTAACTAGATAAATATGGCTGAAAGTATATATTGTATTTTCTATGAGAGCTTTGCCTTTATTTTAAATGTTTTATTAAAGTCGGGCTTTTAAATGCAATACACGAACTTTAGTAATTTAAGTAATTTTACGGCAGATTTACAAGAACATTACTTTTATATAATAATCGTTTCCATTATTTTACATTAAAATAATCTATATTAAAGAATAATAAGATTTGATATCAAATTAGTTTTATCGATATTTGGAATTGTTACCTTGTCCTAAATTGTTATAGTCTTCTCCCGAACCATCAGTTCTATCACTATACGACAATAGACGTGGGAATAGGACAACTTTCCTGTTATAACAAATTTATGTCACACAAGGGTATCATTTAGGATCATGCAATGTGGTGTATGGGGATCTTTCGATTCTTTCTCTTAGGAAAAGTTATTAGGAATCTTATTTAAAAGATTTAAAGATTCACAATAAAAGAATCAGCAAAGATGTATCGAATCCGTCTAACTAGCGCTGACTGGCGAGTTTTCTAATCCATTTTTTTTCTTTTTATAATCATCTTAAAACAAATGTGTTAATACTGCATTGGGAGATGCAAGTCTCAAAAGATGATCATAAACAATTTTATGATCTTTTAATCAGTCTCTAACATATTTCTGTAGATAAATGCAACGTAGTATCCAGCAGATTTTCGAGATAAGATCACATATAAATAATGATTTCGCCTAACACAAAAGATTAGACAACATACTTTAATTTTTTTTTTGTTCGAAACTTTAACATTCAGGTTTTATATTAGTAATTGCTATAAAATTAAGAAATATTGATGTTTATCTATACGATAATATTAAGTTTGTTTTAGTTTAAATAATCGAATAATTAAACATTTAAAACTTTCAATGATTTAAATATTTTATTTTAAGAGCATTTAAAAAAAATTACGACAGGATATAACCAGGAATTTTTAATCAGATTCATTACTACTAAATTTCCGGAATGGAATTGTTTTAATATGTTGTGCGCACGATATAAATTTCGAATCTAGAACACAAAAATGAAATTCCCACTTAGCGCTTTCGATTATGTGGCACAATGCCAGATTCTGCAGAAAAACAGTCTCCTATTTTTATAGAAAAATAACCTATTTAACTATGTAAGAGTCCTTTCTATGTCGTGGTTTGTTTGAATTACTAATTCCACTTATTATAAAAAAGCTTTTTTGTTTTACATTCTAGAAATATTTTCAAAACATCAAGTCATTTTTTTTACTTTTATAGACATAAAAACATAAATAATACGCTTATTCATCTCGAATTCGTGTTATCTTTTATGACATCAATTAACAAATAAGTTAATATTAATTAATGAAGTTGTAACTAAACATTTGAAGCTTAATCTTAGTTTCATTTCCAAACTATTGAAACAAATCGTAGAAGCTTCCGTTTCAATTGATATTGATGGTCTCTATTCATTTGTCATTTCTTGTGATGTTGTAAATTTATTACGATGATTCGGTTGAAAGAGGATAAAATTCCCCCGTGAACTTGAAAGCTCTAAAGTTACTTCAATAGATTTCTTTGTTATTTTTCTCTTTTAATAGTGAGAGCAGCTTGAAAAGAACACGATCAAGCGCACAGAACTGAATGCATTAGGTTTGTAATCATTCTTAAAAGCAAACTATTAGCTCCCAAAATTCTTTATAATTGCATCGCTTTGATGCGGTTATCATGAGCCGCAGAACTTGTTTTAACAAATTTTGAATAAACTTTTTTAAGTAATGCTAAAATAGCAAGCAAATATTACACGAAAGCTTCAAATTTTAAGTTAGAAGCTTTTTCGTGTCATATATACCTCTCAGTTAAGTATTCATCACAAGTCTGCATCATATAGAATTACTCTTCGAGTTCTTTCATTATCTAGCAATCCTTTCAACTGAAAGATTAGTCAGACTAGAAAAATGCATATATATATAACTTATATATATACTGAATCTTATTTTATTTCAGAACTTAAAGAGCAGAAAAAATAATTTCTTCTAAAGACTTCTGCTATAAATCTAACGAACTGAAACAAAATAGACTGCTTGTTCGACATAGGATCATTATTTCTGCTCGCTATTCTGTATTACAAAAATTGATTCGATGCAATTTGAAAATCATTAAAACTTACGGTATATTTTTCTTAGAGAGAATAATTATCGAAAAAGTTTTATTAAATTTATAGCGACGAATAAAAAAAAAATAAAAAAATTCAATATATGCACGCGAGTCAGCGGCAAGATAATCATAAACAGAGGAAATTAATCAGCAGACTTTGAATGAATGGTACTTAATCTAAACAGAACAAATAGAAAATGGAAATATAACATAATAAACAATACAATTGGGACCGCGTTTAGTTTGTGTTTGAATGATAAACATTGTTTTGAACAGAGAAACAGAAATGATTAGTGATTCGGATAGATTAGACCATATCCATAAATCTTGCAATAACTAATTTATTATTAACAATATAATTGTTCAATGAATGTTTTCAGAACGAAACATTAGACAAAACACGCAAATATCTTATTTATTTATCAGAAAAATACAACTTCGTTTTTCTAGGCTTTATCATTTCTCTGTAGAATATATATATATATAAATATTTTTTCCGTCTATTTCTTTTTCTTACATCTTTAACTCACAGGAGAATTGAATTCATCTTAATCCAGAAAAATCCATCGATAACATCTGACATCTGATAAATGTTAAAATACAAATATTTAATTATTTATTTTTCTTCGGAAACCCTATTGCATTCTGTATCAATTTTAAAAATTAGTTATTTAGCTATATTGGCTTTACTATGAAAAAATACGCCGTTGCTTGGAGATTACGTAAAATAATTGAATTTAGTAAAATAAACTTAAAAACTGTTTTAAAAAAGAAATTTTATAAGATTATTTACGCTTTTATATATTTATATATTTTTTTAATTAAATTTACATCCATTTCGTGAAATTGTAGTAAAGATTAGTCGGTACCAAAAGACAAATGGTTTTAATTAACCCAACTTCTCTCACCAGGTGGCATTACTAGCGAATGCCTCCTCTTTAATTATGGTTGTCAAGGTAACGTACTCCATGCTTGTCTTCCGACTTGTCAATATTTGTGTCTTCCTTCCTTTTTATTTGATAAAAAGATTTCTGTAGATCATTGTGTGGTTTGTATGCTTTCCGGTTCTTATTTAACATAAAGATATTGAAAGAATTTTCTCAAAATTATTCGAATGCATCACTGATCATAGAATCATCGTCAATTTTTTTTTTTATAAATCAATTCGGTTTTACTGTTAAAATATCGAAATTTACTAATCGTGATCAATGACTACGATCTTAATTAGTCGAAGGAAGAGATAATTAAGTGTGCTTAATTCAAATTATTTTCGTCACTTTCTCAGATCGGCCACACCCTCGAGAAGATTTCGAAATTGAACATGATTAAACAGCCAACATCTGGTTTGATTTGATGGCTGTTATAATAATGTATTTCGCTGAATAGAAAAATATAACGAGAAATGACGAATTTTCTGATTTATACGCCTACAAAATTTATCGTAATTGTATGTATACTGCGACAAGTTACGTTCGTAAATATTCGAATCTATGTTGAGATAAATGTGAGAGTCGATGCCATGTTGACACGAACATCTGAAGGTTTGTTTTTTTTTTTTTTTTTTTTTTTTTTTTTTTTTTTTTTTTTTTTTTTTTTTTTTTTTTTTTTTTTTTTTTTTTTTTTTGTTGCTAACAAAAATCGAAGTTGTCAGAACTTGGACCGTATATTGCATTTATAGTATTTTAAATTTTGAACACGAAATTGTTATTTATGCAAGTAATTTTAGACGTTTCCGTGAGATAGGATACCGTATTTAAATTGTTTTTAAGGCAAATAAAATTAAATATGCGAATGTTCCAATTTATAACTAAATTAAATCTAATATCGAGGTAATAATAATAATACGTGGAAGAAATTTTATCGTTTCGAGAAATAGCGGAATTAAAGAATTAAGAATTAACAAGTGCCATAATTTTTTATAAAAATATATTGCAAAGTGAAATACTCGATGACATAAAAGTGCTGAATTTCTTTCTTTCTTATTAAATTTTGTTGTTTCCTCAAAAGTAGTATTTTTATAGCTAGTTTTTTCCCATTTCTATATTTTTAACAGAATTTGTTGTAGTCTAATACTTATGTGATACACATTTTTTGCAGTATAAAAGGTAAAAACTTTGCGTAATATTAATAATTAATAAGGCGCAAATCCCGAAGGGCATTTTTAAATATTACTTTTGCTTTATCCGTAGTTTTTTTTTCCGAAAGTAAAAGCATATTTTTGATTTCTCTGATCCTTTCTATCGGCTTTAGAAGAACCTGTTGAAGTTGCAAAGGTAAATTCACAATTTTGTTTCAGAATAGAAAAGACAATTCGTTCTCTCCTGGGGAACAAAAGAATGCATGCTGGTCTGTTGTTGTTTTGACAAGTCGAAATAAAAACAAAAACGATATCCTTTACACTCAATGTAAAGTAAGGTGAAAAAATAAAACATCATTTACACTTTATCGACTTTTATCAATAAACTGATAATTGAGCTTAATATGGTGTAAAAATAAGCGCATTTTGCACGAAACTTATTACAACTAAAATGAAGAAATTCACAATATGAAATGTAACAAAGCCAAAATTTTTTGATATTTCGTTCAAAATAATTTAGCATTTTCTGAAATTAACTGAATATTTTATTGTTTTTTTTTTCTTTTTTGCTGTAAAGAAGACAAGCTCTGATGTTTATTATAAAGTATAAATTGTTTTAAATGCTCGCAATTTTTAAAATGATTTATTTCGAATAAAATAATATATAAGAAGCCAAACATTTTGAGAATAAAATGTTTGATTTCTTACAATTCATATGGAGAAATAGTTCTTTGAGATAGTTTCCCACATTCTTGTTGAAAAGCATCGAATAACAAATAAAAAAAAAACTAAACTAGAAAATGTGCTCTTTATCTTGCTATTTTATTTTATTTTTAAGGAGAATTTCATAATTTTTTAATGAAATGAAAAAAAAAACCAGTATCGTCCCCAGTATAGGAGGAAGATAAATTATTTCGTTTATTATTCACGCTCTCTAGAATGAAATTTAATAAAGTTAGAATAATGAAATTTGTAACAAATATAGAAAAATAACAATTTAGTTGAGTTTTAATAAATTCTGAACGAAAAATTATACATTTTTTGACAAAAGATTGTAATGCAATCTCGGTTTTTCTCGTGAAAAACTTGATTGGTAATTTGTTATACTTTTTGAAAATTTATTAAAATTTCTAATTTAAATTCGCATTCTATATATTAAATTATTAAATTTGCGTCTTCCTTATGAAATTGCATTTAAACTTTTGCTGTTCATTTTTTAAATTTAAAAAAAAATCACCTTTGCGACCGCATGCTTAATTATTTAATTCAATTTCCCATTCGATTTGAATATATACATATATATTTTTTTAGTTATTTAAAACAATTCGCTTTTCAATTTAAACAAAATCACAACATTTCAAATAGGAATAATATAATTTTAATAGCTTGAATTTTTTAAAACTCATCCCGAAAGATCGAAAGCAATTATGACATTAAAATTTTAAACGCGTCGCTACAATTGAGTATTTTAAATATTTTAGTGTCCGCTAGATGTCTTTCAATCGTGCTCGAAGAGGTTTAGAACTGGCAACAATGAAACGAATAAAAAGAATTTACAGGTTATTGCCATTAGCAACTTAAAACTTCTCATAATTATTTTTATAAGATTCGTAATAATTAAAGACTAATTAATAAATTATTAGAAAGTAGATAAATGTTTAGTTAATTTAAATTAATATATAACATTTTGAAAAACGAACCGTCATGTATCCTAATTGCAATCGACCATTCTTGATGCTAAAAGTCCTTATAAACTCTGTTCAATAAATGTATAGATGATGCCAACCACAAAAAAAAAAAATATTGATAAAATGTGGATCGAAGCAAAACATCCATAATGGTGAACTAAAATATTACCACACACTCGAATGATTTATATGAAAAAAAAAATTAATATTTACTGTAACAATTATTCTCGTGTTTCATAATTTATCACTTTTTTGTATTAAAAATTTTATTGTGATCATCTTGGTGATGTTTTAATTAAAAGATCAATCGAGTTTAAAATATTGTGTGTAAATCATAAATACGTTGTCTTCATTAAAGCAAAAAATAATAATAATAAATTTACATTGTGCATGATTAAATGAAATTTATAATGTAAAAAATATAAATTATGGCATTATTAAATATTTTCTATAAAACAGAAATTGGAAAAATTTTTAAATATTTTCTTAGTAATTGCAAAAAAATTATCAGTTCATTTTTCAAAATCTTGTATATGTAAAAATAAAAATATTTGATCTATAAAAATATTTAAATGGAAAATTCGTTTTATATTTTAAAATCTTTTTTCTGAGAAAATTCGTGGCTATATGAAATCTACTGTATAAATCTAACCATTAATGTGCGACTGTAAAGTAGTGCACTTTATAGATTTAAAATAAAATTTTATCAACCACATATACGTTAACAAATAATTTTTTTTGCTAAACAATTTTTATCCATTATTAAAATTCAACAATTTAGCTAATTTTTTTTTTTTTGCAAATTTCATTGTTCATTTTAAAAAAATGTATACAACAGATGGTAAAAATTAATCATTTTTTAAGGAAAAAAATATTATTTTTTGCATTTCTTTATTATTTACAATCTTATGAAAATTTTCTTATAAAATGCAAAATGTAAATATAAGAAAATAATAATAATGAATTCTTCCTCCATTATAGAATCTACAATTTATTTATATTTTTATTGCATTTTGTTTAAAAATTCATATGATAAAATTAAATCGAATTAAATGTAATTTTATCAATATTTAACGTCAAGTATTTCAGTATCAGATGTGGACCAATTCAGTGTGTTTAATCATTACAGTTCAAATAGTTTCAAGATAGTCAAAACTGCATTACTAATAGGGAACTGATTTTTTTAATTCCACCATTACAGTTCTAAAATTTACAAAACTCGTCATATTTTTTTCGTAAACAATTTTAAAATTAATAACCAATTTTAAAGTGATAAAGGACAATGTAATTATAATAATTATGTATGCAAAATGCTATCAACTGTAATTTCCATTAGATAGCATTTCCAAAACGGATAGTTTCACTTTCGTACGAGGAAATGATAGTAAAATTCATTAGTCGAAATTCATCTAGACTAGTCAGAACATGCTAATTACGATTTATATCACGTTTTGGTAATTATAAAATCACCAAAACTGTTAAGTGGATGTTCCTTCCACTGGTTCCGTACTACGTTACGCCATTTGACATTGCCTGATCGCGAAATATGTCTTCCTTCTCACGATGAAGGACTTCAATAAATGAAACAAACGAATACGAAGAATGAATGAATAAATGAATTTCTTAAATGTAACAAGTTTAGCATAAATTGTGTACATTTCTGAAAATAAATGAATAGCTTTCGTTGGTGTAAAATGCTTTTCAGCTGTTTACAACATTTCTGAGTAGCTAGTTGACCACTGAAAGTTATCGACAGTAAATATCTTTTTTATTATTATTATTATTTTATACGCCCATTTCAAATAAATAAGATTACTAAGGGTAGGAGCCAGTTACAACCATGGGCTGCACCTACAACCTGGAGAGGGGCCGGAAGATGAAGAGCGGGGATCGCCTGGCCGGGTCCAGAACCCCGAAAAAACTTTTCGTGAGATTTCGGACCCAGGACTTCCTGCATGGCACGGTAGGCCACCCTGGGGGATCCGGGTTCAAATCCGGGTCCCACACCTCCAGTTTTCAGGAGGGGTCCGGGCCCGCCCCGTTGAACCCATCCGTTTGACCCCATCATGGGTGTTGGCCAGCCTGTGATGGGTCCTATAAGTGGCCGCCGCCTGATAAAGTATATCCTTCGTGAGATATGGCGGCTTAACATATCTAATCTTGCATGGCACGCCAACGCGTCACCACGCGGCTATCAGTCGCAATATCTAACATTAATATAAGCGGGTTTTATTTTTTTTTTTTTTGTCTATAGAATGTCTCATAAAGCGGATAAATTTTACATTTAAAAATATTTTATAAAATGTGATGTCCGCATTTAAATAACTGGAATATTTATATCAGAATCCTATGCTTCTTTATTAAAGAATCATATTTTTATAAGCAATGTTATAAGTATTACATTCAAATTTTGCTTTTAATACAAATATTATAACGTAAATAATGTTTTATTTATTTGTAAGATGAATATGTAAATCGGAGATATTTCTGATACAAAATTTAAAGTTTACGAAACATTCATTACTTGACTGGAATACATATTTGATATACCTTGCAGTATTAAGTATGCATCAGTTATTCTGTGAAGAATATTGCTAGGCAACGTAATATTATAAATTTTAATTATAATTTCTTAAAATTTGAATAACACATTAAATTGATTTAACTTTTTAATCATTTTTCAATAACAACTTTATATAGTTTTTTTTTTTTTTAATTTCTGACTAAAAATTTCGATATTTGTGAATACAGTACGATACATTCGCAGTATTGAAGCGATTATAGCAAGTTATAATATTTTATATGATAAATTTTTTGTCATTTAAAATAAATAAATTGAAACAATTTGTTTCTGTTTCAATCATCAGATACCGTATTCCAAAAAACAAGATGGCGGAAACGTTTAAAAATGTTTCGGATCGTTATATCTTGTTTTATTATTTATATTATGCCAAAATTATTATTATTATTATTATTATTATTATAACTTTTACTTTTTCTTATTTATCATCAAATTTGATTAAAATTTTCCTTCTCAAATTTAAATTTTTCTATTAAAATAATGTTTCCGTATAAGCATCTATATTATTATTTCTTAAAACAGAATCGGCGTATGTTAACACGCCGCTATCAATATAAACTGAATTATTCATTTTATATTGATAGTGTAGACACTTCGGAAGTGTGTAAATGTTTTTATTTTGTTTGGAAAACTAAATCAGCTTATTTCACATCGATTGAAAGCATTCTATCAACTTTCGATACTGATATACGGCTTAGAAATGCATATTCTACAATAGTAGACGAAACGATATTTTCGAATTTTAATTAATTTGTTGGATGACATCGGGAATATGTTTTTTTTTTTTTATAAATTGCAGAATTTTTATTGATTGGTCGTTAACAATATATTCATTAGTGCCGATGAATATATCGTTAACCATATATTCATCGGCACTGATGAATATATTGTTAACGAAGATAAACAATTTATAGTGGTTTCAATTTTAAGCAATGAATTTTATAAACAATTAATAGCATTATTTTAAATAAACTTTTTTTATGTGATATTACTATTACTTTAGTTGTTAGAAATAGAAAATTCAGATGGATATTTTGCAAATTTTAGAAACTCGAAAACTTCATTAAATCCTACAAAATTCACGTTAATGTTAGATAAGTTTTGCAAATTGGAAATTTTACCACAGAATTTTAGATTTAAACTTAACAATCGCGAACGATTGATTGTTTTTTTAAATAGATATTCAAGTAAAATAAAGAAATTTTTATTCTTTAACGGTACAAGCACAATCTTCAAGAAGCGCAATAAATTTAAAAATGAATTTTATTAAAGAAAAAAAATTGTGTATTAATAAAGTCGTTCCGTGAAGAAATTAACCGGATTTAATTTTTTTTTTGTTTGAAGATTGCCTAGCAATAACTAAAAAAGACTATTCTTCCAGTTCAACAGAATTATTGAACGAATGCATATTGCTTTTTCCAGGTTTTCAAAAGCTCCAGAATAGCTTTACAATAACTTACTAGGCGGTGCCTCTAGAGAAATCTTTGGATTTGGCCCAGTAAATCGAGATGATTTTGGATTTTTTTTCCCTCAGTGCCCACCATCCGTCATTGTTACATTACTATACCAATCAGGGAAGTTCGGAAATTTTATACATCAGTGCTTTTTAATTCGATGTCTTTGTTCAATCTCTTCGTAGTTTTAACAACATTTTAAAATTAAATAAAGCAATAAAATTCGGAATAGAACGCATTTATTATTATTACTATTTTTTTTTTGTTTTAATAGAGATCTGCAGAACCTTCTTGCATTATTCATAATCATTTTGACAAATGGTAAGAATCTTCATCCGTCTTCTGAAGTTGATGGCGAATTATCGTCTAGTACTTTTATATATAAAAACTGTTTCGCCCGAAGAAAATTCTGTTAATATTAAACACGTACCAAGAAGAAAATGTCATAAATGTAATTTTTATATCTGTGTTTTCTTCGTTTAATCTCGAAATTTCGCGTTACAAAAATAGAAACTGTCGAGTACTTCATCAATGATTCGTATAGAATGGTATACGAAGAGCATCTCGTCGATGAGAGATCGCATCGTTGATGCGAACAAATTCTCTTTGCGCTTCTTTTTTATTTTTATTTTTATATTTTTTATCGTTAAATCCGGTAACGAAAATATATCAGAAAAAGTGTCGTAATAAAAAAGAACGTTATAAAAAAAGGCAATTTGATAATTTTTGATTATCCAATCTATCCCGAAAGAAGAACTAAACTTAATGAAAAACAAGCATTAATTTTATATTGAGGAGAGAGAGAGAGAGAGAGAGAGAGCATTTTTTAATATTTAAAGATAAAAAATGAAATCGACGTAAAACATAAAATTCACAATACTGCATAGAACTAAACTTAATGAAAAACAAGCATTAATTTTATATTGAGGAGAGAGAGAGAGAGAGCATTTTTTAATATTTAAAGATAACAAAAAATGAAATCGACGTAAAACATAAAATTCACAATACTTCCAATAACATATGGTATTATCTATATAATATAAAATATCTCGAAACGGGAAATCGAAAAAAATCTTTTTAATATTTCACGTATAAGATCAAATTTATATTTAGGATTTTAACTGAATTTTAAATTTTTTTTTATTAAATTTTAGTATTCGAAAACAACTTTATCGATTTATTTTAAAAGAAAAAAATAATAACTTCATTTTTCACTATTTTCCTCGTATTACTCTGAAAAATCGATTTATTTTTAACATTACGAAGTTTCAGTTTTGATTATTTTATTGCAATTATCATCTCAATAACTTCATTTTTCACTATTTTCCTCGTATTACTCTGAAAAATCGATTTATTTTTAACGTTACGATGTTTCAGTTTTGATTATTTTATTGCAATTATCATCTTTAACTCGAGGACATATTTAAATATAAATATTAATTCAATAAAAATTACGATTTTTATTATTATGAAAAATAATTTTGCATTAAATTTACTTGTTAATTGCGTTTAATATAGTTTAATTTAATCTGCAATTTTTAGACAAGCATTGTAAGATCTATAACGTTTGCACATTGAAATCTGCCAGTAGATTAAATAGAAAATTAGATTTAAAATCCAGTTTTTACGCGTATTTTTATATATTTTTAATGCCTTTCGATAAAAAATAAATTAAAAATATTAAAAAAATATGAATTCTTAAACTTAAATATATTTAAATTATATAAAATTTAAGCATTTGCGAAGAGACTCAAGATGTCGAAACGTAATAGTATGTGATTTTTCAATAGAAAGTTATAAAATATTGAAGAATGCAAGATTGTTGCTTTAATTATTTAGTTTGCCGCAAAAATGTAGAGTAAAAACAATTTTTGTACTTTTTTAAAAGGATAAATATAACGCAAATTAAATTTTAAAGCTGGAAAATTAAGTTAAGAATTTAAATTAACGTTTGGAATATAGCTATTTGCTTTAAACTGAATAGCTGTTTGTTGAAACAGAAATTTCAATAAAAGTCTTTTCAGTAACAGGAAATTTCAATTGAGGAAGTAGAAGAGGTATTTTAGAAAATATATTTTTATCTAAATTTAAAACTCTATATCCGCTAAGTCAACCTCTTCTTTGTTCGAGTTATACTTTAGCATCGATAGTAACGTTATTGACTTTAACGTTTTTATTAGTCTGTTTTTTTTTTTTGTTCTTAACAGGTCATCTCCACATTAAAGTCGGAATAATGGTCTTATAACGGATTCGATTATTTTGTTGTTGTCTCAATTTTTTCTCATAGCAATAAAACTTTCTCCAATCGAAAGATGTGCAGAAATTAAATCGAGAGACTGTAACTAGATCTACTTCATGTAACTCAAGCATTCGCATATTAAATTTTCTTTAATATTGCAGATTTTTCCCCATTAAGATTTTACAGATTATTTTTTAGATTATGCAAAATTTTCCAGGATTTAGATTATAGATTTCTGCAGACTATCCAGATTTCAATTTTTCATTTTATGCAGTTTTTAGATCGTGCAGATATTCTTTTTCACGTTATTTTTATAAAGATTTTATTTTCCAGATTATTCGGATTTTATTTTTCACGCTACGCATATTTTTTTATAGGTTATTCATATTTTATTTCCTCGTCTTAACGTATATATTATATTATATATACAAGTTATCAAAAAATAATTTAAAAAAAAATCTAGAATAAAATCCATTTTAGTTAATTTTTGATAATATTTCACAATCTGGGAAGATTAAAAATTTAAACGAGATGAATTCTTAAGAAAAAAAAATTCTTCTATAAATATTAAAACGTAAATATCTGGAAAGACGACCTTTTCACATTTATAAAAATATTGACAGAATAAATTTAATAATTATGAAAGTTTTCTGTTCCGAAAAATATATTTAGTGTAAAGCAATTAAGGAAATTAAATCAAAATGTCAAAATACGCAAAGACCGTATTGGAGATTAGGTATTTAAAACATTTTCTTGTACATAATTTACCACGTGTCTTTGAGTTATATGAATTTTAATGATTTACGGTATTCGTATAAATATTCATTCGAAAAGTGCATTTTTTTCCGTTTTATCCATTATAAAAGAAAAAAATATGCGTGGAAACGAGTAACCTTCCAGAAAGAATCTATAGTAGATTCTAGTCATTGTACGCTGTCTGCTCTTGGGAAGGTCATGCCGCATGTACTGTAATATTAAAAAAACAACAGCAGAGATCAATATCCTGTACAGGCATCGTCCTACAATTCGTCTAATGTTACACAGAATGGAAAATTAATAAAGGCACGAATAATGAGGTACTTAAATTCGGTTAATTTTTTTCGTGTAAACAAATAACGTTCGGAGAGTGTTTATTTGCATTTGCATGAAATTCGAATTTAGCTCATAATATTCTCCAGTTGCTTATGTGCCATTTCGAAATTTTCTCGATATTAAACCAAACAAAATTCTGTAAAATTCACCAGAAATCACAAACAGCCTCGGGTTTGTACCACCAAAGTTGTTTTGGTTCCAATACATTTATGGCTCTTCACTGTTTGACTATAAAACTTTAACCTGAGGGATTGATGTTTTTGAGTAAGCAAATTGCTATTTTAGCCATTTTTACATAGAGTATTGTTTCTCGTTATCACTAGAGTATTGCATATTTTTTTTTTTTTTTTTTTTTTTTTTTTTTTTTTTTTTTTTTTTTTTTTTTTTTTGATCGCGCGTGATGAATTCAATAACAGCAACCAGAAAAGAAAAAAAATCTGTTGTACTTATGCAAACAACACGTGGCAATCGTTTTTCATCATTCATCAATGTCAATATAGCAAATTTAGTACAAAAAACATTATTGTGAATTTTTTCCTTCGATAAAAATTGTTGAATGTTTTCAGAAAACATCATTTGGAACGAAAACTAACTACATTATCTGTTATTTTTTTATGATAGCATTATTATCGAACTGCATCATCAGTTGGAACATTGGCGCTTATTCTGATATCATTCTAGAACAATAAAAGAGATTATTGTAACATTCGAAATAGTTTTACGACCTCCGCATCGTCTGTCTTAACGATCTAATATTTTAAGTTTTATTCGGATTTTGAAGATCAATTAACTAGGCGAGATCGAGCGCTAAAACAGATTTTTCTTCTTTTTTTGCGCTAGAAAAATATTTTGTAACAATGGGAAAAATACAAATTTTAATTCGGAGCACGCTCCTTGCATTTTGAAAAGTTTTAAACAAGCTGCTTCTACGTCTTATACATCATTTTAATCGTTAATTCGGTACGGTAACTGGAGCATAGGTCGATGACGCTATTTTAAAATTTATAAAACATTAAATTTACACATAATAAACATTACTGGGGATATATCAGCGCATTAATATTCATTCTGGAAAGAGAGAACGTCGTGTAGAAATTTCGGAGAAACAAGGAAAAAAAAAAAAGAAAAAAAACCAAATCACATTTTGTCAAACAAAAAAGGGGTGAGATAGTCGGTCAGCTCGATGGATAACCTCCATTCAGTCTGATATGGGTAGGGAAAGTCGGGATGTGTTCTACTTGCAAAAATGTAGTTATTTATGCAGTTACGCCCGATAATAATGCTATTTCGAACGTTAAAACAGTCTTATATCTCTGTATGAGAGCAAACGAATCTCTTCCGTGGAGATATCAAACAATCGTCTGTTATGAAGTTGAGGAATTCCACTTCTGGAATTGGCACGCGTGGCATTTTCGCGATAGTTTTAGTGGGCAAACACGTTAATAAGCGAATCCCAGCAAGAATATTGGAAAATTTGACACGCTTATTGTACAGAAAAAAAACGAAAACAAACACGACAAATCTCAATTTCACTCGCTAACGAGCGAAGGAAGAAGTGGAGTGACGAAATTTAAATTCGAATAACATACAAAAGTCATTGAAAATCCTTGAAATAATGTTAATCAAAATTAAATTCTTTTTTTTTAAGTTTTTACGTACGCATCCGTGTTAATTATCGAGAAAAATTCTTGAGTAAGAACAGCTGTTGAACATGAAGTGACAATGGCTGACAAATAACAAAGGGCGAGATAAACAAACTGGTCAGTCAATATGCTAATGGAGTGGAAGGGATTTTGTGAGCAGTGTCGAGTGTAGGCCGAAGAATTTCCACATGCCTGATACAAAGGTAGTAAATCAATACATTTAATAAACTATAAACTTTAAAATATGCATCGATAAATTTGCGGTTTTGTAATTATAACAAAGGACCAGAAAAATTACGAACGAATCCGACTCTACCAAATGATTACAGGAAACACAAATTTACTCTGCAAATAAAATTTTGACTTTCACGAAATTGCTTTTGTTGCATACATATATGTATATGTATTTTTGCCACGGACACAATAAACTAGTAAATATAAAAATCTCACGATTTTTACAGATAACCAATACAGAAAGAAAATGTTTTTCTTCCTGAGGGTCGTTGTACTTCCATCGATAACTTCCTCAGCAATGTAATGAAGAATAAACTCACTTCCCAGTTTTTATCCTCAATATATATATTTTTCATACTCGTGTCGTTTTTATCAGTATTCAGAAATAATTTTTTCTTTATTGTGTCACATTTACATAGAGTTTTTTAATTATCATATTTCTGTTAAAAAACCGAAATTATTTTTTAATATTCTTATTGAATTAATTTGTGTTCGATATCTAATGCCTTTTTTGTTTTTCCTTTTTTTTCATAAAGCGTGTAAATCTGTTGTAATTGTTAAAACGTGTCAGGGTTAAAAGGATAATTTTTTGCCCCGTTCGAGACATTAAAATTAATTAAACTTGAAGTAATTAACTTAAAACGAAGGTTTTTCGTTTAAATTTAGTGTAAAAGTATATTATTTAATCGATAAATATATAGAGGACAAGATGCTGACGTTACTACAGTGTATACATTTTTAAAGCGATTATTATTCGGATCTATAGGGAATTCTTCATGCATATGCAATTAATTCTTCGTATCTTTGTTAAAATCTAATAATCGGTATCCAATTTTTAGTTTGGAAAAATGTCAAAAACACGATTTTTTCAGAACTCTTTTCTTAATATATAACATATACAAAAGTAGAAGAAGAAAATTAAAGAACAGAAGCCATTAGATAAAGAAAGAAAATATATTTTCAAATTATGCAAACCAAATGATACTTAAAATAGTTTAGTTTTGCAGTTATTTTAATAGATTTTTTTCTCTCCTCAAGAAAAGCTATTATTTTAACTCTTAATACGTCTTTCTAAAGCGGTTTGCTAAAGACCATTAGATCTACGTTTTTCTCGATGGCCGACTATTTAGTACGATTTTTTTCGTTTCCTAAAAGGTAGAGATCGATAAAAGTTTTTATAATCAATTATCGCGATAAATATTTACAGAATTCTGTTTATATATAATGGACGTACTTGATATAAATTAATACGTCTTTCTAAAGCGGTTTGCTAAAGACCATTAGATCTACGTTTTTCTCGATGGCTGACTATTTAGTACGATTTTTTTCGTTTCCTAAAAGGTAGAGATGGATAAAAGTTTTCATAATCAATTATCGCGATAAATATTTACAGAATTCTGTTTATATATAGTGGAAGTACTTGATATAATTAGCATAAAAACAAGGTTTACTGACGCAATTTTTTACATCATATTGAACCCCAAACAACAAACATTGCCAAGATATTCATGACATAGTCTGAAAAGATAATCGATACTTGAATTATTTACTTGTGCAATCAAGAGACTTTCGAATATTTTTCTTTAGAAAACTAACAAACATCGAATTATTATTATTATTTAATTAAATTTCTTTCTTGAATGCATCTTACTGATTGCAAAATTTCAGAAAATAATCATTTATTTAGTAATTTCGTCGACTCAATTATTTATTTGCATCTTACTGATTGCAAAATTTCAGAAAATAATCATTTATTTAGTAATTTCGTCGACGCAATTATTTATTTAGTTATTAAAAAGGGGTAAAAAATTTCTGCCGACATCTAAATTTTTAACCAAGTCGCTTATAAAGAACTCGAGAATCTTAATTTGTGACGAACGGATTTATATTACTTAACTTCTGTCTAATTTAAATGCATTTGTCTATTCTGCAGCTCATAAATAAAATCGCCAAACAACCTAGATAAGGCAACGACAGCATCGAACTGTAAGGATTACAATTTTGATTGTGTATATTGGCAAAGTAATTGTCTCGGTTATATGTGCTTATCATATTAAGTGGCCAGAGAGAAAAATAGACAGAATTAAACACTAGTTTGATCAAATTAGAATTTAAAATTTTTAGATAATGCAGTGTAAAAGATAACTTAGAAATATCATTTGAGTACAGTGTCAGATATCGCGCTAAGTATCATGCCGCAATTGGCATTTGCATAAGATTTAAATTATCCGCTCATTGTTTTGGTGCTTATGCAATGTTGACAATGTAAAGCCATCACGGATAACAATAAATATTTATTCATAATTAACGTGAGCTTATATCTAGTTCATTAATCATGCAATATTTTGCTGATCAAGTTATAAATTTAAAAATTTTACAGTTCAGAAAAAATAAAATAAAAAATATGATGGTCGTCTAGGAATTCTTTTCTTGATAAAAAATATATATATATATATATTTATTCGATTTCTTATAATTTGATTTTTTTATTACGATCGTCAGGAGTTAAGTAAACATATCGCATGAATAAAATTTAATTTTTTTCTTTTTTTGGTACTCGAAACTGTCTCCAATCGTCGAATTTCGACAAACGGCAAACGTGAATTTGTAATTCGATTTACGGTGCCGCTGTGCTTTATTAATTGATAAAACGGTCTTCGAACAAAAGTCTGGTATTTATTCAACGTTTGATAGGTTTATAAGATTTGGAAGCTTTACGACAATAGCGAATTTAATAAAGCGGAAATATAACTTTAGAATGGGTACTTAGTTTCTCAAACACAATGTCCACAATGAAGACAAAGATTTGCTTATTAGTTTTATCGAACTGCCAAGGAAAGAATTAAAAAAACACTGTAAAAGTCTGTTTGAAGTCTTTTATAGTAATATTTAAAATAAATTTCGATTTTTTTTTAAACTTTAACAAATCTGGAAGAGAATAGAAAGATATCGAACATTAATGACTAACATTACAGTTCATCCGCTATCCTTCGAACTACTTTCGCAGTAAAAAATGCATCAAGGTATAAGAAGAAATAGTTAAACTCGGTCTGCCAAGACACTTTAATGGAATGTAAAGCTGAAGATGGTTTTGGTAAATATTTTTTCGTATATTACGCTGCAAAAACGTACAGCCACATAAAAAATGGTTCCAGAAAAAACATATTTATTTGTATACGTATATATGCGCGAATTTAATGTTCAGTAAGATTAAAGACAAAATAAATTTCAAAAATTTGAGAGAAAAATTTGTTGCAAATTCATAATTTTAGAAACAATGCATTACTATTCAATTAAAAGACGTGCGAGTGTGCAGGAATGGCTTTATATTAATCAATAACTGTGTTAATCATTCAGAAAATAAATAACAGTGTAGCTTTGCTTATCAATCATTCCTATCTCTTTATTATTTACACCGAATTACGCTTCGACATTAACATTATTTTAATAGGCTAAACAGCAGTAAATCATAATTTTTATGTGCTGTTTTCGTCAACGACGCCATTTCGATGTTACATTATCTGAATGTAAAAAAAAGTGTGTTTGTGTACCATATTTAAAGGTATTAGAGGTGCATTTTTAATTTTACACGAAAATTAATTATTAAACCAATAAATATTTTATTTATAACACGCAGATGCGATCTGCAAAACGATGAATCCTTTTAAAGGAAAAAAAAAAACTGTCAGAATCTTTCTAACGCAAACAAAACAAATTTCACAGTCTTCAAACCGTTCAAAAACTTTTCACGCAATTCAGAAAACCTATTCTGCAACTCTACGAATTCCGGAGTCTTGTCAAAGTTTTGACAAGTTATGAGAGACCCTTTTAGAAGAAAATTGAAGAGTTAAACTTGTATATAACACTTCAAAGAAATTTTTTTAAATCTGCCAAAGCAATAAAAGTTTTAAAACTAAATTGGCACTTTTAGCTCGCAGGAATAATTAATTTTGTATCGTGTTTCGAGTGGTAGTTGATTATTTTCCCTTTAGAAAATTAAAAAGAAAATATGATTTTTTCTTATATACCAAAAAATATTTTCTTTTTAAATAAAAAAAGAAAGAGAAATCTTCCAAATACATCGGTTTTTTTAAAAGCTTACACATAAGGAAACTAGTGTATATGTAGTCTTGTAGACGTGAAAGACGTTGAAAGAATCACTATAAGTGAAATTAGAGTGTGCTTTACTTCAAAAAAAGAACGTTAACAGAAAAAATAAGACTCTTACAGATTTACTTTTTGTAAAGGATTGAAGAAAGTGATCAATCTTAATGCCATTTTTGCGTAACAGAATATATTTTAATCGCATAATCAAACAGCGAATAAAGTTAAAAGTTTAGATTCGGTGCAGAATTTTGTGAAAATTGCTATAAATGCCACACAAAACATTGTTAACTATTAAAAATATTAGCAACAGAATAACATTTTAGCTTGGCTACACTTCAATCGCGCAAAAATCTTAGTTATATAAAATTGTGGAGAAAATTAAGTTCTCTAATTATAATTAAGAAATTTCTCTTTTACATTAAGTATGATATATTTATTCCATGATTAAATGTGTTTCGGCATATAAAACTTTAAATAAATTTGCAGTTTGTTTAATAATGTTGCGTTGTTTATAAGTAATCATTCGAATGTTTAGTTAAATATACGCCCTTAAAAATCGATTTTACATCATCATGTATATTAATAAATTAAATATTTCGAAGCAGAATAAGTACCTAATGAAACGAATGCTTAAATTAATGAAAGCTTTAATTAGATAAGAATGCATTCCGGGATAATAAACACTGTACTAATCTTTAATTATTAAGATAAGAAGATTCTAATAAAATTGAAGAGCTAAACATCTGTTCGTCGTTTATATATATCTAAATGGGTTGCATAACTTTAAATTCATAGAATTCCGTCAGTAGTTTCAGTTTAATACAGTAAAATGAAGAGAATAATCAAATTTTTATCTGAGCAGAAAAAATATTTGCATGTGCATCATACTATTTATGCAAACAGATTTTGAAAATCATGAATTTTAAGATTCTATAGTATAAATTTGCCAAGTGTTAATAGATTTATTGCATAAACAACAGTGATCAGAGCAACATAATAATGCAAAGGGTTATGTTGTCTTGTACCAAGTAAAATGGCGGAAGCGTAGCGGAGAAATTTATAAAAGAAGAGTGTCTGTGGAATTTTGAAATCCAAAAGCCTCTGGCCATTACCAGTCTTTTGTTATCTCAACATTCTTTCCTCTTGCAATTGTCAGACATAATTTGATAGAATAATACCACCAGGAATGTTGTTAGAACAATGATACTTACCGAAAACAAAACTTCTGACGAACAAAATTAAAAGTTTCAAGAGAGTAGTTCCTGTGCGTGATTGGCACGTGTTTAAAGAGTTCTTCCATCTTTATACCTAGCATCAAAGTCAGAATAACTTATAGCTTTTAGAAATGTTTTCCTGTTTCAGTTCGAAATTATTTTAATCTTAAAAATATAACAAAAAAATTGCAGTATGGGAAAATGTAATAAATTTTAACCAGAACAAGTTTTGCATTGATTTGAAAAAAGACACCCTACCAGACATTTATTAAGAAATGTTGCGTTTTAAATTACCTATGAATTATTAAGAAAATTTTATAGTTTAAAATTTATGAAATATCCACAACAACATCCAAAAAAGAAAAGGAAAAAGAAATTGCGATTCAAATATTAAAAATATATTATCAAAAATTCATCGAAAATTTAATTTAAAAAGTCGGTTCTTATATAATTAAATTTTTCGAACAGAAATTTATAAAAAAAAAAAATCGATTAATTTAATTAACGTTAATTCAAATTTTCACTATTATTATAATTATAAGAATGCGTTTACCGCAAAATTTAACCTTCTATTATTATATACACATAAATATATTTTACGTTATATACAAGGTCATTTTTACGTTTCACATTTTTATATCGATGCATGTCACTATGACAGAGTGTGGGTGGATTTTATAATTATCTTTCTAGCAAGCGATTCTATTTTTCCCCTTTCCATTATATAATATTCGTATAAATATAAATTCTGGAACTTGGATGATTTTCGATTCCTTCCAAAATTTATTAAAAAATAATTATTATTATTATTAATATTGTAAAAATATAATCCACTATAAATATAATTTATATGCAGAATGGTACTAAATTCGTGTCTCGGAGGTAGCATTAGTTGTTTCTCGCAAAATCTAAACGTACGCGATATCGCTGGCGGTACTTTTCTTACCAGCAATTCATTCGCGACCTAGCGTTAAATCGCAGCGATACACAAACGTCAGAATTCTGTATGCGATACGTTTTCCATTATCCACATTAGGTTTATATTTAGATTTATTATACTTTGTTTATGCATGTAAAAATATTATAAACAGTGTGTATCATGTCTATTAGAACTAATAAATATTCCGGTTTATTAGCGGACGTCGCTCATCAACAATTCCCAATACTTATCTTAATTTCTTTTTCGAGCAAGATCTCAAACAGATATTGAAAAATACTGTCAAAACGACAAAGCAAGAGAGTTCGTCATCTATCACGGAGATAAATCTTAGCTAGACGTTTCAAAATACAAAGCAACATGGAAATAATGTACATTTGCATGTTGCATTATTATTCTCGATAGAATACGATGCATTGGCTATTCTTTTTTTCTAAATTCCGCTCTTAAAATATGAACGAAGAATTCTAAAATGAAATTCTGCATATCATATTTCGATCCAATTTCTTAGAAAATCAGAAAAAAGTTCATTTTTTTTTTTTTTTTTTTTTTTTTTTTTTTTTTTTTTTTTTTTTTTTTTTTTTTTTTTTTTTTTTTTTTTTTTTTGACTTTTTCGTTTCTAGCTTATATCGGTCGAATTTTCGAGAAAACGCAATTTTAAGTATTCCATCCGGTAAATGTAATTTTAAAAAACGATACGATTCATTAAATCTGACAATAACACGCAGTTTCTATAAATAAATTAGCGCAACAAGCATTTTTTGATCTTAATTAAAGATTGCACAAAAACTCTTATTGATCTGAGAAGTAAAAAAAGTAGATGAGTATACATTTAAAAAAGGAAAAAAAATCTTCAACTAGTCAAGTAATTCTACGAGTGCCTCGATTAAACTACTTAATGTACGTGCTTGGTTATTATTATTTTTGATGGAAATTGTTACTATAGTAACACATTGTTCGATTCGAGTAAAAAATACGACCAATCTTTTTTTTTAAAAAATGGCAAAACATTATTAAAACTGCAAAGAAAAATACTTTTACATTCTTAAGTTATTTTAAAAGGATCTTAATTACTTTCAGTGAGAAGCAATCAGTGGACATCGTCGGTTGCTTTAATGCTTAAACAGTTCCAGTTTTATGATGGAAAAAATACTGCATGCTTCTTTACAGAGTCGTGGAAATTGCGAATTGAAAATCGTTTAACACATTTACGAATTTAGAATTTAAATTCCGTGAGTTAAAGATCGGAATTATACTTGTGCGAAGTGCACAGACGATGAACTCCCTGCAGATGGACATTTCTCAGCCAACAGAAAGGCAATGTTGTGATTGGTCGATTTTAAACAATTCGCTATTTAAAAAAATTAAATATATTTTCCGTGTACATAAAATTTTTTTTAATTTAAAATTATCTTTTATTATCTATAAATAAAATTTTATAAAATATAGATATAACGTTTTATGATAATTTTAAAAATATATACAGTATAAATTTAGAATTTATAAACCAATAGAAATCATTCAGACGATATACCATACTGCTCGCAATCTGTTTCACTTGTCCTCCTGGTGGTCAATCATATTCCGATTAATAATTCATTCATAAAAATATATATGATTTGAAAAAAGTGGAATATAGATTTATTAATACATAAAATTTATATATTTGTATAAAAGATAAAGTAAATTTAAATCACAAAATATGATTTAAATCTATTGCAAAATAAAGCTATGTACTGTATTTTCATTTTGTTTTTTTGTTGAAAAACTTTCTCTAATGCTTTGCTTTTTCGTTCATTTAGAAAAGTCACTTTTAAAAAATAAGTTTCGGGCAAAAAGCAGCAAAAGTTTAGAATGAACGAGTCGTTTGATGTTAAACTCGTGAGACTTGTTCTTGTAGATGATTTTTCTAAATGTTTGTTTACTGTATCAAATGATTGTTTCCATTCAAGTAGAATTCCTGATTAGGAACGATAGAAAAAATATATATGTATTCCGGTGCAAAGAAATACTTAGAAGACACAAAAAGGAACATCTAATGATATATTATTGTACACTTAGATCCAAACATCGCGAAAGATAATAGCCAATCATTGTTTTCTCTCTCTATAGAATAGCTTCAACATTTAGCAATGATGCTACAAGAATCTGCACTTCGTTCCCTTTCTTACTTCCAAATCGATCCAACTTTACAGAATTTATAACTGTATTTATTTCAATTAAAATTTTTTTAAACAGTACAAAGACTAATACACAACGATCACGCATAAAAGTAATTATTATAAAGTGTTTTAATGATCCTAAACATAAAACCATTTCTCATATTTTAATATTATTATTATTACTGGGCAAAAATCATTATATTGGTAAAGAAAAATATCGATTGTCATCGTAATTTATTTGTCTCTCTTTCGAAAAATTTGCAAAAAGAAAAAAAAAAGAAACTGAAGATACAAATTATAAAAAGTATCGATTTTTCTAGAGTTGAATAACTAAAAATGAAATCCGGAAAATCTGCTGAATAGTCAATAGTTTCACTACGTTACACCTTTTTTTTTAAGCAAGAGTTACGACGAAACTGTCAATGAAAAACCAAAATATTGCATATTTATCATTAATATTGCGTGACAGATTTGCTTACATTAATTTAATATAAACAAAAAAAAATCTATAAACCCAAAATTGAATCAAAATTTGCATTGGAACTTGTTTATTATTTATTACAAGTTTGCAATTTTTACCGAATAAGTGATACAAATTATTTTCGCCAGACGTCCGAACTGACAATTATTATTAATTTTAGAGCTCGAGTTGTTATCTATAAAGCGATTATTATGATAATTCTTTTGTAATTTTGTAATGCTTCTTCTTTGATATGACAAGATAATTTAAATAAAGAGAAAAATTGAATAATTCGCCACAAATTAAGAATTAAAAAGTAAAAAAATATTTTTTTTTTAATTGGCAGAAATAGAAGTATATCACTTGAAATAAAATATTTTTTAACATGTTTGTTTCAAAATTCTCATTTTGTTTACTAATCCCATTTGCTAGTAAAACTCATCCAGGCAACAACACATTATCGATTACAAAAGTTTTGACAGGGTTTAAAATCTTGTTTGGAATGTTTACATAGAATTATTTTAAAATATTCGTGAATAAATTAATTTAATATTCAATAAGATTTTTATCAGATGATTTGAAAGAATTATAATGGAGAATAATTAGTGTTTAAAAATGTTCATTAAATTATATCAAAAATAATTTCTTTTGTATTTGTTAGTGTGACATTAGATAAATCACTTTAATTTCGAGATGTTGCATCAACTCGTTAATTACAAGGCATGGCAAAATCTTATTATTATTGTTAGTAAATTGTTACATGGCTAGGATGCACAAACGAAAATTTAGTTCCTGTTATCGCGATCATTTGCAATGCATATTTATCACACTTATATAAAAATTCTGCAGCTTATTTAATTTGCAAATTTATCTTAGTAGATGCGATTAAACACATTTATCTCACTGTTTTTCTCTCATTTTTAATGCACTTTTTCGAAACATAATTCAAATTTCTTCCTTTCTTTATATAAGTAAAAACATGCATAGTGACTGCCTATCAAACGGCTTTAGGAAAATACGAAGAGAATAGAGCATTAATTAGTTAAAATGTCGTTTTTGACTAACGAAAACAGTAAAGTTTGTCAAATTCTCGATTTATTAGAAAGAAGAGATCAGTAAAACAGTCAATGAACTCCATCCCAACTGGAAATTTGATTTTTATTGATTTGTAGATTGCTGACATGACATTCGCTTCAGACCAATTCATTTATTTAAAAAAGAATATCGAGGCAGTTATTCATTTTGTGATTTTTTTCCTTCCATCAAAACAAAACATAACTAACATTAAATGTCAATCACGGCGAATGGTGCTTGTTCATGAAAATTTATTACTGCTCTACTACTATTTTCTGTCTGCATCATTATACGATTAATTTAATCTTTATTATACGATTTATATCGGACTCTTTAGATATTTTAAAGAATATGGTGCCAGTTTGTATAGAAATATTTTATATTGTTAAGATCCATATCGATTTTCGTTTAACCCGTTGCACTTTTCACCTCATTTCGTATTATATTCGATACCGAGAACAAAATATGAACTGTTGACATCGCAAAGGACGTGACACTCGAGGCAACAACACGTTGCCATGCTATTTTTTTAATGAATAATGCTATTTATATATTTTAATAATATATATATATAACTTTAAAAAATGCAATTTTATTTATGACGTAATAAAATTAAAAATATAGATCAATGAAAAACAATTTTTTTAAATTATAAATTCGCCGTCACGCCATCTACCGAGTGGTAATTATATTAAATTTCAAATTTCAGAAACCAACATTTCGAGATACGTTTCAGTAAATAATGGACGAGCGAGATGTTTTTTGATTCGCTCCACTTATCACGACGGATACCGAATCACATCTACTGTCAGACATCATCGGATGACACATTGGTAGCTCCTAGAGCAAGACGGTCTAAATTTGAGAGCCATTGATTATGGAAATTGATGATAAAATCAAAGGAGAAAAAATAAAATAAATAAATAATGGAAGAAGATTCGCTTTATTAAGTAATACACGTTTACGTATTTGTCTCTTTTGAAAATTCGATTATTTAAAGTTATAAAATACTCGAAGGAGTTGAAATTTGTTATGGTTTTCTGCACCGAAAGAATTGAATGAGTTACTCCCGTTTACGTTGCACAACATTTTTCCTAAAATCGAGTCCGAGATATAATATACCAAAACATGAATTGATTTTTCCACATTTTCAACATCAGTCGGCAACTTGCCAATTGGCAAACGCGCAAAAAGTAAAGGCTGGGAGTATCTGTTTATTATTTAAAAGAGGATTTTATCCTTTTGTGCCAGTTATTCGTACAGCGTAACACCTGCAATCGACTCTTTACTACGTGGTTACGTAGGCCGCTAAGATGCTATTTAATTAACAGTAATGGCTATTATACAGTCTGCATCCTCATAAATAAAAAATCGAATCGTAAAAATAGGTGCTCGCCTATGCTATTGAATTACTTGCAACTTACGTATTTATGCAATAGATAGAATAAAATAAAAACTAAAAGATCGATAATAATACGATTGTGTTTAAATGAAATTTCGAATGCAAATGTAAAATAATGCATTTTAATTATTTTTGCGTGTTCGAATGGGATATTACGCCTGTAAATCAGTTTTCTCCCTGCAACTTCCGAGATGTGCTAGAGAAACAAATGCAAAAATTAACTTACCTTCTGCGTTGTGTGATGTCCTTATCCAAATCTTGAGCGCGTGCCATAACAGATAATATCATTTTTCTTTCTTCTTCGGATAGATTACTCAAATCAACATCAGGTGGGGATGCCACACCTACATCTTCTTCTTCCGTACCTGTCCTATTTGAAACTATAGCGTTTGACTGAGGTCCACCTACACCGTTACCTACACGACTTGACGTTCCCTCAGCACTCTCTTGCTGACTCTGTTCGTTTCCCATCTGTTTCTAAATAATCTCTTCTAGATCTTAATTAAAGAACATCATCACAGTTGAAGAATAGATTATATACATCCAAATCAAATGATACATTTCGATTAATTTTCACACACACACACACATATACACACACACACGACAAACACCAAAACCCGTGTTAACAATATCGAATGCCTGGAATGCAGGAGAGAAACTATCCTACTTGTGTGGCTAACCCTGTGTTGCCGATATTACTCACCAGAGGGCATTGTTCACAGTTTATTCTATGCCGAGAAAACTATTTATTATTATGAATCGCTCGCATTTTATGCATTTTCTCTTTATTAGTTCTTCTCCGCTTTTGTTGCGCTTAGCCATCTTCCATAATGGCGAATTATAGGAAGCATCATCATCTTTTATGTAATTTTAGATCCTTTCTTTATAAATATACTAAGAAATGCATATATATATATTTTACATATTTGTATAGAATGTATGTTTATCTTCAATTGTTTTCTTTTATATAATTTTGATATATAATGCAAAAAATATATATTTAAAAACCTTCACCATTAAAAAATTATTGTCAGTAGAAGGATAACTTTGCTTCCGAACAGTTTTGAATGGATAATTTTTAAAATCAATATTTTTTAGTAATTTACCTTCTAATACGATTTAATATGAAACAAAATAATTTACATAGGCCAAAATTATAATGATTATTATTTATAATTATACTAGAATTGAAATTTTTCAGTGAATATTAAAAATTTAAAGATAAAATAGGATATTGAGTTTTTTAAATTTGAACAGAATGGAAAATTTCGGATATCATCATCAGATCTATTCGGCATTGATTATTCAGCAAAATTAATATATAAGAGCAGAATAAAAATATTTTATAGAATTAAGAAGTATTTTCATTTAAAATTGTAATTAAAAATGTTATATCTGCTTTATTTTTGACGGATTACATTTAGAAAATTTTATTGTATTTTATAAGATTTTAATCAATAACAGTTCATGAAATATTTATACAATTAATTAAATTTTAGCTAATAATCCTGAAAATAAACTTTTTTAAGGAAGGAAAAAGTTCAAATACAAACATGATGATAATATTGATACAATGAAAGAATTAGATTTACATTATTAATTAAGAGTTTCCTGCTTTGAAGTTATTAACTTCAGTAATTAACAAAATAAAAAATGTATAAATATTAATTTTATATCAGTAATAATAATTATAAATTTAAAATTAGATCGGAAGAGCGTTTTAAATTTTAAAATTAAAAAAAAAAAAAATTTTAAAATAAATAATAAAAAAAAATTATAAATTTAAAATTTAAGATGAAAAAACTACCAATAAAAAAGTTAAATTTATTACTTTATTATTGGTTATTATTGTTTGTTGTTGTTATTTATTAATCTACTAGAAACTAAATTTATAAGATGAGACAAATAACAAAAATGAAGACCAAATTTATTTTCAATTTACATCAGTTAATTTTGATCTCAATTTGGACTTATTAATACTCATGATTGAGAAAGTTTTCTCGCATATATAAGTGCTTGCAAATAATGAAAACATGTTTTGAAACACTTATACATACATTTTTTTTTAACTGAACAATTTTTAATTATACTATGATAAAATTTATATTAAAATGTAAATTATCTCTATGAATTCAAGATGGCGGATGATCTGACATTGCGGGCCTCACTTTGGGAACCCCTGATTTAAAGGATTAACATAAGTAACGATAATTAAGATATAATAAGCTTAAAAATTAAATTATTGTCTAGATTTTATTTTTGATAAATTTCACAGGAATGATAAATATAAAATTAAAATAAAAATTTCAACTATTGAATTTTCGTCTAATTTTCTAAGCGAGAGATATCCATGGCTTACATTTTAAGTGTCATTTGCTGATCCGTTTCATTTAAAATTCAAATTGAGTACTATATTTATAAATCCAAACTATTAATTGACACAATGAAAAATTATAACAAATATCGGAAATGATACAATTTGCTACAGTATAGTATAAGTTTCAATATACCGCATTAATTTAAATAGAATGTTTAATTATTTCTGAACAGTGTTTCTGAAATGAAAGAAACTAGATAACATTTTCTTCAATTTAATATCTCGTTAATATCAATCCGGAAATGTTTTTGTTTCAAGGCCAAGATCAGGGTCAATTGAATTGTAATATAGTATTAAAAAGAACTGTATTTTATTACTAATTAGAACTGATCACTATTTATATGATTTATTAAAAATTTACTTATAAACAAAAATGAATTTAAATAAAATAACACTTTTTGAAAGTTAATGGAATTAGTTAATTCAGTAATTTTCTGTGGAAATTTCATCAGTATAGATTTATACATGTGTTAATAATTTTATAAAGTTTATTTTATTATATTTATTAAATTTAAATTAAATTTATTACACGATTCTCATCAAAAATTTATAATGAAAATTTCTGATCATATAAATTTTTATTCAATTTTTATAAATTTTTAGATTTGTTCATATCTCGTACAAAATTTAATTTATAGCATAATATTATAAAACAGATTACTAATTATCATTAAACTTTTTAGATGATGTCGATATTTGAAATAAAAATTATAGTTTTATTTTCAATACTGTATATTATATGCAGTCTGAAGTATATTGAAAATCGAAGCAATAATTTTCATATTGCATATATTCAATTTAAGCTATTATTCATTTGTAAAATATTGATTTCCTTATAAAACAACAAATAAATAAATAAAATTAATGTACTGTATAAAAGAATAAATAAAACTTTGAAAACATATTCCTCTTATTCTAAGATTAATATGTTTTCAAAGATACGCAATAAACAATTTGAATAATTTACTTTTTAAATAAAAATTTATTATATTTAATACTTTTAAAAAATATAATTTATCATGTTAAGTTCAATAAATAATATACAATATATTAGTAATATAATATGGTCACATTCAAATGATATTAAATGTGTCAAAAACCTTTTTTTTTTTTATCTCTTTAATATATTTTTATTTTCTGTAGCAGCAAATTGCAAAAATAAATAAATTGAAATTAGATAATCGCAGAAAAAATAATAATGAGATTTTTCATAAAATTGGAAAATAATAACTAACTTGAATTTCATATTATGCCTTAATCACAATTTAGTATTCATAACAAACTACTGTATTTAATAACTCGTTTATAGTAAAGTATTTAAAAAAGTTCTTTTTTTTAAACTTCAATATTACTTCATCAGAAAATTTATAATACAATTATTATACAAGATATTTTGCGAAGAAATAGCTTAATTTCAGCAGCAAAAAAGTATCACATAAATCAGATGTGGACAATAAGTCGATCGCGATCGAATTGAACCGGTCGATCACGATCGATTTGTTCTCAGGAGATCGCAATACAATCTAATTTCTGCCTGCCTATCGAAAAACGTGCAACACTTCGCTTATATTTCCGTGAAAGATATTGTGATCTTTGATAACTTATTGTCACATATATTGCACTAAAGGGAACGCTATGCCATGGAGTGGAAGAAATTCCCATGAGATAAGCAGCGTGGTTTTTTTTATCCTACAATTCTGTGATGTTTCCTTAACAAGAAGCTTGCGACAACATTTA